>RJWT010026966.1:0-15537 GCA_004365215.1 Cuniculus paca | reverse complement strand
CCCCATCTCCCACTCCCCCTCTGCTGGATCACAGTCATTGATTAAGTGTGGGCATTGACTTTAGTCTGGGGACATTTGAAGTCTCTTATTTGGGACAGAATGTATACTCTTTTCTAAGACTATATGATGTGTCATGTGGCTCCTGCAGTGACTGAAACTGTTTTCCTATCAGTAGATAAGCACAATGAAGAAATGGATCAACTTTGAAGTCTATTCATCTCCTGCTAATTTCTTGAACCACCAAATTCCCTTTGATTACATTAGCCAATTTTGAATGGCTTACTAAGTATCTATATCCTCCATTTTTCTCAATTCAGTTTCAGCTAGTAGGTATAAGTTTTAAGTAGGCTATTTCCACTTAGAAACATTAGTAGCAGAATCATGAGCTCACTTTGTCCTCGTGGTGGAATGGTGATTATGGAGAGTAGATGTTGAAATGTCAGATCATCTATCATTCTGAATTGGTCTATGTGTATATATTTATAGGGTGTTATGTATATTTTAATACATGCGTAATGTTCTAGTCTGGGTAAACATATCTTCTCAAATATTTATCATTTACTTTTGATGAAAACATTAAACATCTTTTTGTAGCTTTTTGAAATATGCAATACCATATTATGTGTAGTCACTGTACTGTGTGATAGAACACCAGAATTTATTTTCCCTATTTATAACTTCATACCTAATTCATTAATCTTTTCTGTCAACTCCTCCTCTTACCCTGACCTGAATACTGTTTTATTCTCAACTTTTTTTTTTGGCAGCACCAGGGATCAAACTCACAACCTTGTGCTTGCCAGGCAGGCACTTAGGCCACTGAGCTAAATCCCCAGTCCTTGTCTTTTTAAGACAGGGTCTCACTATGCTGTTCAGGCTGGCCTTGAGCTCACTTTGTAGCCCAGGCTAGTCTCAAACTCACAACAATCCTCCTGTCTCAGCCTCCCAAGTGCTGGGATTACAGGCATGCGCCACCAGGCCCGGCTTTATTCTTAACTCTTATGGCACTGATATTTTTAGATTCTGCTTATCAGTAAGACAGTGGGGTATTTGTCTTTCTATGCCTGGCTGATTTCACTCAGCACAACAACCTCTAGTTCTATCCATGTTCTCACAGATGACAGTATTTTGTCTTATCCTTTTTAATGGGTGATATATATGTAACATATATATAGTATTTATATATATGTATATGTATATCCCATATGTACATATATATACACACATATGTATGTATATACATTTTGTGTATATATATGCATCAGTTGTTAGAAACAGTTTGTTTCTATTTCTAAGCTATTATAAATAGTGCTGCAATAAATAGGGGAGAGCAGATGTCTTTTTTACATATTGATTTCATTTACTTTGGATATATACCCAGTAATGGGATTGCTGGATCATACGGGATTTCTGTATTTAATCATTTGAAGGACATGATAATGTATTACACTATACAGTGTATTCCATTGTAGATTCCTGCCAACGCTGTATTAGAATTCCCAGCACTTGTTATTTTTTGTCTTTTTTATAGTAGTGATTCTAATTGGAGTGAGGTGATAACTCACTGTGATTTTGATTTACATTTCCCTGATGATTAGTGACATTGAACATTTTTTTTTTTGTATTTCTGTTGGTTATTTGTATATCTTGAGAAATGACAATTTAGGTCTGCTGGCTCTTGTCTTAGTTATTTTTTCTCATTGCTGAGATAAAATACCCAACACCCAAAGTTAAAGGAAGAAAGGTTTATTTCAGCTCATAGTTTGTAGAAATTTCAGTGCTTCCATAGTTGGCTGGCTCCAAGGCAGGGTGGTGTGGCAAAGGGGCACAACAGAAGAGAATCAGTCCATGGTGTGGCAGGGCAGCAGAAGGGAACAAGCAGCAAGAGCAGCAGCAGCAACAGCCTGCCTCTCCTTTTTATCCCTTTTAGGCTACCTGCCTTTTAGTTGGTCCTACCCACACAGAGTGGGCCTCATTGTCCACAGCCAGAACTATGCTAAATGAATCAGTGCACTATTTAGTAATTACACACCCTTAGTCCCAGCATCACATTCTTAAACCCAGCATCACATACCATAGATCTATGACTCCATGAGACCTCAGAGTGACGTCTAGATATGCGCCATAACACCTGTTTTTAACAGGATTATTTTTTTCTCATGAAGTTCTTTATATTTTTTGCATGTTAATCTCTTGTCAGATGTATAGTATACAAATATTGTCTTCCATTTTATAGGTTATCTCTTCACTCTTGATTGCTTCATTTGCTGTGCTTTTAGTTTGATGTGACCCTATTTGTCTATTTTTGAATTTGTTTGTTTTGTTTTTGGGTCTTATCTCTCGTCAGTCTTTCTAATTTTAGCCTTCCTAGTGGGCATGTAGTGGGTCGTTACAGTTTTATATTGTACTTCTCCTTTAATTAATGATAGGCTTATTTACTATTTATAGAACTTCTTGCATGAAGTATCTTGGATTTAGTTTATTTATTTATTTTTTGCCTATGGCCTTTAAGTACACACATATTTTAGATTTAGGTGGTTGGTACCTCCAAAGAAACCTCCTGGAATTTATTTTTTCATGCTGCTGGGGCTCACACATGCTAGGCAAGCACTGTATCTCTGAGTCACATTTCCCACCTCCCCTCTTGGATTATGATTGATATTGCATCAAATCTATAGGTCAAATTATTATAATTAGTAACTTAATAGTTTCCCTAGTAGTCTTTCTTTCATCACTGAGTACAGTATTAGCTGCAGGATTTTTGTAAATGCCCTCTGTCAAGAATTTTCCTTCTAGGCTTGATGAAATGTTTTTTGTTTTTGTTTTTAAAATTGTGAATAGATACTAACTTTTGGCACTTTTTTCCCCTTCTGTTGAGTTACACACGTACTTGGAAGTTTTGTCCTCATTTAGTCACTTGGACTATTTTTTGGTGATGTTGGGAGTTCTTCTTTACAGTCATCATTTGTTTTGGAATCTTGTTATCTTGCATTAGCTGTGTCAGTCAACTCTGAGGAACAGGGATCTTCGAACTCTTGGCATCTATTCTTTTTCCTAGTCATTCATTTAACAAGTATCAAACATTGTATTTAGTGACAGTAAATGCTTGATATGGTAATAAACTTTTTAATCTCAGTGACTTAACACAATGTAGTGGTACCTTGCTTCATAGACTCAGTTCTTGCCACAATTCTGCTTGCAAACTAAACTGGATGAGAACCAAATCAAATTTCCCCATAGGGTCAGCATTGAAACTAGTCATTGAATTTGATTTAATTCTCATCCAATTTGGTTTGTGACCAGAATCATGAAAAAAATTAAGTTCATGAACCAAGGTACCACTGTACAAGTGCTAATTATTGCTAGTGTTTACCCATTAATGTCAGATGTCTCTTTTCTGCAAAGTCTCTGCTACAGGGTCAGACTCCTGTTTTGTGGCTGTTTCTTCCCAGAGTTCCAGTGGCATGTCCTGGAAGAGAGAAGGTACAAGATATGTGAGATATTTCGGGGGCCAGAGCTGGAAGTGGTGGACTGCACTTGTGCCCTCAGTACTTTGGTCAGAACTCAGTCAAATGGACAATCTAATTACCAAAGAGTTGGGAAATATTAGTTACCCCCAGATGTGGGGAGCACTGTTGGACTCTTGTGTACTCACTTATGATTCAGGCACTGTGCTAGGTGTTGGGAATGTAACAGTGAACGAAATAGACTTGGGTTCTGTTCTAGTCAAGGTTATCCTCCAGACATTCTTGGGAATTTGGTGTAAGAATTGTTTAGTATCTTCTCTCTGTTGTTGGCCAGATAATTTTCTTGCTTGACACAATTAAGGTAGTAATTTTTGTAAGAAAAAACAAACCCAGCTGACTGTATTAACACAATAAGTGTATAATGGAAGCATTAAAAAAATCTTATAAAGTTCTTTGAATCTTCTATGGATGGTTTTAAAAATAGATCCTGTAGAACAAATACTGTAGAGTTAGTAAAACAGTTACCAGATCCATATGCAGATTTTTTTGTTTGAAATGTTTTAAGATTTTTTGAGTTGGTTACTAACATTTAAGCACTAAAAGATTTCACCTTTTAAAAAAATCATTTTTAGCTTTTTAAAAGTGAAATGCAGTCTGGTAACACTGAGTCTGAGGTCCTATTTGACAGCAGCTGGCAAGAGCTGAATCTTTGCTGTCTTCTTTAGACAAGGCTATATTTTCTAATTGCCTCAAACCTGTTTTATTCATTTAATTTATCATTGTGGACGTTTGAATTTATGATCTTTGTCTAAAGTAATTTACCAACTTTTGAATAATTTTGAGGCATAGTTGTGAAACTAACACTTAGAAAACAATTGGATAAATCAGAGCAAATTTATTGTACTATCGAAGGAAATTATACTTTCTGGTGAGTTCAACATTTTATATTGACAGAAAATAGATTATCCTTCAAAATAACAGATTACTATTATTCCTAAATGGTAATATATATCCCATAGACATCAGAGTTTTTTCTTGTATGAACTATTTTTAAATCATTGGTTTTATAAATACAAATTTTTTCACTCTTTTGGTTTCCTGGCTTATTTCTAACATTTTCATCACAAGCCTTATTAGTGTTTTGTATTTTCCAAATTATGATTATTTTCGTATATATTATATATGAGTTGTACAATAACCTTATGTACCAAAATAATATGGGCAAAAAAAAAAAAAAAGGATAGCTAGCATGCAGTGAGACCCCGGGTTCACTTTCTAGCACTGCCATAAAAAGAGTGGGGTCTTTCCAAAATAATCTGTCTCAGAATTAGGGAGTTCCCAAGAGATTGCCAAGACAGCTTCTGAAGAACATCATGGGTTGTGTTTATGCATTTTTATGTAATCAAGAGAGATAAGCATTTCTGGTTACCCAGACTCAACTGATTTTAGCAGAAAACATTCTAATGACTTGTCTCTGAAATGTTTTCAGGGAAGTAAACTGAGGGTAGTGGCAAAGCTGTTGACTGTTACCTAGGGAAACTAATTCCTGTCTGGTGCTCTTTTCATTACCCTAATAGCCCCATGTTCAAGGGTTGCTGAAGCTTCCTATGGAAGCATTTTTAAGCTTTTGGCAGGTTTTTTGTTGCATCTTTCTAATGTGTGAATAAAGGCATTACAAGAAAAAGTAATTTTTGAATACTGCAGTCTCTGCTTGGTTACGTGCCCTGAGACCCTCAGTAAATGCCAGCAAGTGAATTAGATCCACAGTGTATTTGATACGCATAGTTTCTCCAAAGTTTGAATTCCACAAACACAAATTGAGTCATTTTCCAAATGTTTGTATATGAATGAAAGTTTTCATACCGATACCATAAAACTTCTGAAGATCCATGATGAATTTGTTGTACAATGTTAATCCAAAATAAAACTTTATTCCAACTAAACTTGTGGCTCTACAGATACTAAACTTATTTCCATTGATCAGTACAGCATGTTTGTACCAACCAGATCTAAAAAATGTATAAAGGAGTGCCATGCTGTAAAGACCTTATTATAGTTGTAAACACAAGTGCAGCTGTTACAAATCTAGCAAAACCTCAGATTAAACAATTTCACATTTACTGAAGATGACATTCCAGACCCATTTTTTGTAACGTAAACACTCTGGGACATGCCTTTGAAATGAGTAGGATTGTCATTAATATTAATGCCACTGAATTCAAGGCTGAGAAGTCATTTCTTTTTGAGCTTTATTTTTCACTCCAAATTTTGGAATAAAATAGGCTTTTAGTGAAGTATGGTATGTTTATTCAAAGCTTGAAAAAATTCAACCCTGTTGCTTTTGAATTGCAGGGATACAAAAATAAAGTATAAATATTTTATTCTCTGTGGTCTTTTAACTCAAATGAATTTGTTAGAATTAAATTTGGTACAAATTAGCTGTTAATGGAAGCCAATTGCATCAGTCAATTATAGAAATAAAAGGACACTAAAAATAGCTGTTATTTGAGAATTGCACTAGTACAACATTTGAAATTTTGTGTTTAAGGAAAGAATTTTATTTTAAATGATTGGAAGCATTTATTTGTGGTCTTCTTTCAGCTAGCCTAGGATGAAACAAACACTGAAATTCTGCACCACTCTAATGTGTTTGTCTCCTTAGTTTCCATTAATGGAACAACTAGTGAGGTATCAATTTGGCCATATGGTCTTTTCTAGAGCTACTTTCTGCATCCTGTTTTTCTATGAATTTTTTTTTTGAGGTGCTAGTAGTGAAACCCAGAACTTCACTCATTCTAGACCAGCACTCACCACTGATTCTACTGATTCTATACCTGCACTCCCAGCCCTCTTGTATAATTTTTGTCTCATTCAGGATTATGCATGAGTCTACTGGAAGTATTGTGTGTGTGGTTTTGTTTTTGATTGTTTGGTGCTGACTACATTTTGAAATTTCATTTGCCTTTACTGAAATTTGTAATTGAGGGAAAATTTTAAGTTGGGTAATGGAGTAGTTAAATGACTGTGTATGAATGATCCTTAGTGCTCTATTACAGAGAAACAACATTTGTCACAAGAAGACAGCTGAATCTCATTTAAACTTACTCTTTAAATTTTGTTAAACAATTGAAATCAGATATTGTCAAGTATCATAACCTAAAGCTGGAATTAAGAAAATGTGTAGCTAATGTGATATTTTATTCAGAAGGAAGACCTTTTCTTTTTCATGTACATTGCTAAATAGATTTATTGAAATATAATTATGTAAAATGGACGATTCTTAGTGTGTTCACTAAGTTGAGTAATTATGGTAATTAATCAACTTTAGAATATTGTCATCAAATAAAATAGAAATTCTATAACTGTTAGTAGTTATGGACTTTCCTCTCCACATATACACCTTTTCACCCCTCTCCCTGACAGCCTTTTCCCAGAATTAACTACTGTCTGTCGTATTTATAAAAAATACCACAATGACTGATGCTGTGTTGTCACCTCTCCTTTCTTTCTGTTTTCCTTTTTATGTATATAATTATGGAATTTTCTATTAACTCTTTTGACAATTACTTAAAATTTCATTTTAAGAAGGAAATCTGGGCAGATATAGAAGAGCCTCTTCCTTGTTTTTAAACATTTTTTTCTTTCTTTTTTACCTTTTTTTTTTTAATCTTTTTGAGACAGGGTCTCATTATGCAGTTCAGGCTGGCCTTGAGCTCACTTTGTAGCCCAGGCTGGTCTCGAACTCACAACGATCCTCCTGCCTCAGCCTTTGGAGTGCTGGGATTACAGGCATGTACCACGACACCCGGCTCTATAAACATTTTTTCAACTGCCCTGAGATTTTCCTTCAGTGTCACCTGTTCTTTTGCCCTTTCTCTGATACTGTATCTTCTTTTTACCAAGTCCTTTTTTAAAATTCTCATTTATTTATTTTTTGATTTGAACACGAGGTCTTTGCACTGAACTACATCCACAGTCCTTTTAAAAGTTTTTTTATTTTTTTTGAAACAGGTCTTGCTAAGTTGCCCATGCTGGGCTTAAATTTATGATCCTCACGTCTCAGCTTCCCAGAGTACTGGAATTACAAATGTGTGCCACCATACCTGTCTCCATCTCCAGGTTTGACATTTCATTAGGACTCACAGGGCTCAGAACACAGTTGTTTTCATAATTATGACTGATTACAGAGAGAGGATGTAAAGGAAAATTAAGAAAAGAAAAGGTACATGGGTTATAATATGGAGGAAACCAGGCACAAGCTTCCAGGAGTTCTCTTCCTGCAGACTCACATAGGACACATTTGATTGCTTCAGGAATGAGTTGTGATGCCATGCATGAAATGTTTCCTACAAGGAAGCTTATTAGAGATGAGTATCCAGGGTTTTTGTTGGAGTTTGGTCACATATGTATCCTCTGCCTAGCAGGTACCAAATTCCAGACTCCTAGAAGGAAAGCAGGTGTTTAGCATAAATCACATTGTTTGTGCAGTAGTTTAGGCACAGTGAATCTCCTTTAGCAGTTATAGTGATGGGAACTCTCCCCAGATCCAAGTTCCTGATGTCTGCAAAGGCCAACCTTGCAGCTAGTCCTCTCTATGAAGAGCAGTCTGGTGTTGGTATTTTAATTATTTTCTACATAATTTATTTAGGAGGTAAGAGACCAACTTTGAGAATCAAAGCTAAATTTAATCTCAGTTGATTTCAGAGGTATCTTATTCAGGGTAAAAGTTTAAAGCAGACTGGTGATATGGTTAGAGTAATCAGGAAACTGAGCTTCAAAAAGATTATTGGTGGTGAGAAATATAGTCTGTAGAATATTGGAACTCAAGGACGATAGTCAGGGAAGAGCGGAAGGTTTGTGTTTGGATCGAGCTCTCTGCCTCCACATCTTATGTTGAGGGTCTAATCTCCAACGTGACTACATGTTGAGCAGGGGCCTTTAGGGATAAAATGAAGGTTAAATATGAGGCTGAGGTCAGACTAGGACCCCAGCTTTACCAAGGTGAACTGTTAAATGTAGTGAAAGATTATTAATATGGTGCCAGATTTCTTATTTTTATTTTTTAATTATTTGTTTTTAACTGTTTGCTCTTTAAACTTAGGCAAGTTGTCTCCATACCACCTTTTGTGAGTTACCTTGAGTAGTTAACCCAGGATTCTAGATCTGTCCTATTAAAATGGCTTAGTCATTAGCCACATTTGACTATTTGGATTAATTAAAATAAAAATTAAAAAAATTAGTGCCTCTGTTGCACTAGTTCTATTTCCTGTGTTCAGAAACCACATGTGGCTAGTGCCCTAGTATTTAATGAACAGATATAGATAGAACATTTACATCCTTACAGAACATCTGACTGCATGACCCTCAGCTAGATTGTTGGTGCATACCTCTTCCTATTTTTTTTTTCCTCCATTTTTCTTGTCTCAACGATTCTGAACTTTTGTAGGATCTAGGCATGCTTACAAATACCAGAATTTGTAGTAGATGGTCTTGAAGGTTTTAAAACAATAGCATTAAAAGGTGAACAATTATAATGTAAACTATTCTAAAGTGCTTCTTGTTATGCCAAGTCTGTAGCAATGTGTTGCAGTTACTGTCCTTCTTCTGTCCTTGGTTCTGCAATACCTGCCCTTAGGAGAGCAGTGTCTACTCCTGCCAGGCTTTTTAATGTCGGAGGACCAGAACTTTAACAAGCACACATTCATTTTCTGATTCCACTCCCCTGTCCGACATTCCTAGATGGTTGCTCTATTATTTCCTGTTAGAGCTGGGGGTAGATGCTTTAAAAAGATGCATCAAGCTGGGGAGGCCAGCACGGACTACATAGTGAGACCCTCTCTCAACAAACAAACAACAGAAAAGTAAGCATCAGTATCAGGCTGCTCTACTCCAGAGAGCTCAGCAAAAGCTACAAACACTCTGGCATTATTTACAGTACATTGTTTTTTTTGGGTTTTTTTGCGGCACTAGGAATCAAACTCATGACCTTGCACTTGCCAGGCAGGCGCTTAGGCCACTGAGCTAAATCCCCAACCCTACAGTAGATTGTTTTATGAGGTAACAAAAATTATGATGTTGGTTGGAAAGGGATACTGTTGTCCCTGGGACCTGTCAAGCCAGTCTGTCTTCATAGGTAGGAGCTGTCATTAAGAATTGTCAAAACAATCCTTTGAGATAGGTATATACCATTCTTGGAGAAGAGTGAAATTGGCACTTACAAATGTAACATAATTTGCTCTGGGTCCCAGAACTACTGAATGGCAATGGTCTTTAAAACCTGTGTGTTCATCTACAGTATCACAGCTAGGCTGGCCAGTGGCCTTTTCTTCCCACTATGTGCTCTCCCAAAGCTGTGTTCTACCATAAAAAGGCTTGTTTATAAACTCATTACATGTATTAGATTTAAGGTGATTCCCCTTCCAGGGGAAGGGAATCTTTTTTTTAATTTTAAAAGATTGCTATTGTTTTAATTTTAATTAGAATGCACAACCAGAAGTGAAAATACTCACAGTGATATAGGGGAAAGAAACTTCCAACCTACTAGATGTTCAGTACAATTTTGTGTTCTCTTAAAATTGAAGAATGAATTTTAGGAACAACAGAGGTTAAGAGCAGAATATGTTTATTGAGAAAAAGAAAGCTGTCTGAGACAGAGACAGAGGGAGACCTGAGTGAGTTGCCTAGGACCCTGCCTTTTCTAGAGATTTCATAGAGCAAAACAGAAGGTGAGGCAGGTCCAAGGTGGGGAAAAAGGAGGAACTCACAAGGTGGGCATGAGGTGGGACAGAACTATGATCTACCAGTGGCCTACGAATAAGATTAATAGCTTAGGTAAAATTGATTAAATCATGGGACAAATGGGGAAGCGAGTCAAGTAGCAAGCGGGCATGCATATGGAGCACTGGCTCTTCTTGTAGGGGATTGGGTTAGTGACTCCTGGCTTCCTCAGGGTGATAGAGACCTATTTAGAATATCAGTCCTTGATGATTATCCTTAGGAAATAGTTGGTGCATTTGCTTTATCTTTTGTCTTGATGTCTGGTCCACAGCAGAGGTATCTATCTCCCCCACAGTTGCAAGGTATCTGGTCTTCTGCCTTGGCTCCTTTGAGGGCCTAGCCTTGTCTGATTGCCTATAATATTTCTGTCTAACTCAGTTTCCTGTAACAATAACACCAATAATTTATTTTGGAATAATTTAAAGACTTCCTGAACTTACACAAATAGAAAAAAATATTACTATACGTATTTGTCAGCAACTTCCTTATTTGACTTAGAATTTATGATGAATATCTTTCCAGGTCAGCCAGGAACATTCATTATATGCTAACTATTCTGTTACTTCAAAAATATATGTGTTATGTTTTAATGGTTATTGTTATACCCACTTTAACCACCATCTAACATTTTAGCCCCTAGGTCTATTTTTTCTTTGTGTGGTCTTACTAAGAAATAATTGCATGAGAGGAACAAAATCTTAAATTTGGTGGCACTCAGTACCAAATAATTCCAGATGTGTGCTTTCCCTACATAAAGAAAACTCCTACTCTGCTGCTGTATTTATTCTTCTCGTCCTTCCTTGTCTTTAGTACTCTCCCATTTCATTTAATTTAAACCTCAATACCAGCCTTGTTCTATGCAGTTCTTGGCCTGCTGCCCTGGTATCTTTGCCACTGGCTCTCCCTGCAGCCCCCAACATTGACATGTCCCTTGGCAAGGAGTGAAAATGATGGTGGTCTTTGTATCCTGACTCAGAGCACCCCCAGTCAGCAGTAATACTTGTTGTAACAAATACCAGGGTGGGAGAACCACATATCCCTGGACTGGGATTTTAGTTGTCAGTTGTCCTATATGCTGTGGTTTAGGAATCAATTGGAAGAGATTGAATTTATTTCCTACAGCTTCTTTTCTTGGTTATCATCTAACAGTATTCCCTTATTATTATGTATTTTATTCCTCTTTATTATTCTTGGCATAAGGTTTTCCTTTTAGTCATTTTACTTTGATCATTGTTTCTAATTTTTGCTTCCTTATTTCTATCTTTTCGACTTCTTCCATTTTCTTAATCAAACTTATCAGATTTTCTTTCTGCTTGAATCTCATCATCTAGTTTTTTTAATGAATAGGGATGGGAGAACGAAACAAGGAAGGTTGTGGTGGCGGGATAAATATGCCACTTGCTGATTGTTTAGCATAAGACAAGATATTAAAGAACCTACTTTTTTTTTCACTCCTGCGTTTGGGAGACTGTGAAGTTGGCTGGTTACTAATATACACTTTTTGTCTATAAATTCTCACCAAGAGAGGACTGCAAAGGTGCCCATTTCTTAGGAGTTTAAGAGGCACCATGGGAGAAAGGACCAGCCTATGAAGAAGCTGCAAGCAAAATAAGACAGCAGAAGTTAGCCAACATGACAGTAAGATAGAGTGGTACCAGCGACACATTGTGATCAGATGACATGATGAGGGACAGTCTTTCAGAGTGAGAAGAGTTTTGAACTTAAAGAGATGGATTTTACTTGTGATGCTGCTGGTAACTTTTATTTTTTAAATTTTATTTATTTTTAGTAACTTTTATTTGAAGAAAGGTTAACTGTTGACTAAAAGAACTTATTCTGGGCTCAGAAAGCAAAGTTTTTTTCTTGGAAGGCAGTTATATGTGAACAGCAGTTTCAGTTTTTAATTGGTCGACTTTTTACTAAGACATAGTTTCAATGTGGATATTTATTATATAGAACATTATATCTAGCAATAGAATCACTGTTAATGAAATACTGTATATTTGTGGCACAAGGATGAATCACAGTGTTTTTAAAAATAATATGCTCATCTTTGGGGAAATCCTAGTTGAAACTGGAAAAAAATTTCGATTTTGTTTTCATTACAAATTATAGGGGTTTTGTTATTGTCCAATTAGAAGTTTAGTAGATTTTAGAAAATAGACTAATTGGCCTCAGTTCTGCACAATTCTTGCTGCTTTGCAAGACTACCCATACAGTTCAAATAAAGTTAAAAGCATGGTAAATGGTGTGTGCCTATAAAGTCAAACTAAAACTGTATTTTTTGTCTGTCAACACTTGAATTAAAAAAATGGCTTTCAGAACATGATTGCAATTTAGAATCTTACTCAAAACCACATACACCATAGTGTTTTAAAATCTGGAACTAAAAAGTAGAATCACATTTATAGCATTTGAAAGTACATCTGATGTTAGTGTATGTATGTCTTACTGTCCTGATACAGCTTTTGGGTTGCATTAGTGGCCTGAAAATGATTCTTGTATTTTAGGAACGTACACTGCTTGGCTGCACAGATGGTATCTGCTTTAAATCTAGTAAATAGAAGAAAACTAGAACAACAGTGATTTTTACTGGTTCATTTTAACTGATTTTTATTTATTTTGGATGTATGTGGTCTTTGTGAAGGTGACTGAATAAGCCTGGAAACTACAGCCAAGAACAGAATGGGTGGGCATTCCTCATGTTACCTACCACAGGTCTGCTGATCTTTCTCAGCTGAGCCAGTGCCAGCTCTCCTTGGGTATAAGACTTTGATTGCTTAACTATTGTCGTGTTTACCAACCTACTCCTTTTGTTTTTTTAATTAAATACCTACAGGCTAACCAAACTCTCCATACTTCTCACGTTCCAATTGTGCATGGCCTGCTCATATAGTTTATTTTCCTGGATTATCTCATTGATTTCCGTAGCTTTAATCACCTTCTTTCTGTTAGTGGTTTCCACAGCTGTCTTTAGCTCAGATCTGTCTCCTAACTTTCAAACTCGTATAACCCGCTCCTTACTGGACCTCTTTATTTGAGTATCTGAAGTATTGTGTACTCACTGTGTCTTAAGCTGTCCCATTTCTATCCAAAAATGCTCCTACTTTTATGTTGCCTCTTTTAGCGTACAGTAGCACTATGCATGTTTCCTGAGTCAGAAACCTGAACATCATCCTTAACTTCTCTTTTCTCCCACCTTTTCTCTTTCTTTTCCTTGACTGGTGTAGCTCAGCTCAGTTTAGCTCAGTTTGGCTCAGTTCAGCTCCGCTCCACCCCTCCCCACCAACCCCCTCCCCTCCCCTTTCCTTTCCTTTTCTTTTCCTTCCTCCGGCCTTCCCTTCTCTCTTTCCTTACTTCCTCCCTTTCTTCCTTTCATATTTCCTTTCTCCCACCCTACTATGTTAAATCTAGTCACTAAACACTGTATATTCTACCTCTTAAGTATCTCTCGTATCTGGGCACACGTGCTGCTTGACTACAATAGGGTTATGTCCCAACAAACACATTGCAAATTGAAAATATCTTAAGTTGAAAATACATTTAATACACCTAATCAAACATAGGTTACCCACACCATACACTGTAAAGTGTGGGTGGTTTCCTTTGTTACAAATTTGGCTCTCTGCCCTGCCTAATATCTTGAGAAAGAATTGTACAGCATATTGCCACCAGGGAGAAGACCAGAATTGCAAATATGCCTGTAATGCATGAGTATCACTTTTTTTTTTAAATTTGATTTTCATGTTTACTCACTTGTACGAGATATGCCCTTACACAGCATAAATTCAAACATGAGTATCACATTTGCACCATTGTAAAGTTTAAAAAAGAGAATCCTCGTTTGAACCATCCAAACCAAGTACTACCTATACTTCTTTTTAGTTTTGAGTGTGTGAGGGAAGGCCCTGACTCTGCAAGATGGTCTTCCATCTTATATAGTATAGTCTTCTTGTCTGTCTGTCTGTCTTTCTTTTTTTCTTTTTTTTCTTTTTTTTTTTTTTTTTGTGGGTACTGGGAATTGAACTCAGAACCTTGCATTTGGCAGGCAGGCACTGCATTGCCAAGCTATATCCCCAGCCCCCTTTTCATTCTTTCTAGTTCATTTTCAACACTTTCTGTGTGATCCTTCTAAAGCACTAATATCACTTTTGTGAAACTTCAGTAGCTTCCCATTGCTCTTAGAATAATGTACAGAGTCCGTACTCTGTCTTTAACACCCTTTCAAATTCATCTTGCTTGCCTGAGAAGGATGTGAGCCTGATCAAGTTTACTTCTACATCCTGAAGTGGCCTCTCCCCCCCATATTTGTGATGTGTTGTTTTCTTGTGAGAAGCAAGGAATTTTATTATTCCCCATTACCCATTAGTATACTACATCTCCGTAGACCCAAAAGATGCATTATACATATTGCAAAAGGGGAAGAAAAGATGTAATTGTTGGCAGATTTTCAGAAATCTCTGTTGAAGATATGCTTGATATTATTTTAATTTTTCTATTACGAACTAGAGAACCTGTGTACTGAATCTTACTCAAGTAATAGAAATGGTTAGGTGTTACCACAGTGTGTCATTTCTTGCTAAAAGAGATCATAAGAGTCAGTGTCTGTTCCCTTTGAAGCAGTTGCCTAGACAGCCAGTAGAAGTAGACTGAAGGAGGTTGACATGTGTCTGTCCCTAAGAGCGTAGGGTTCCTCGAGTATCTTGAGGAAGGGTAGAAGGTGTTAGGGAAGAGGAAGGTCTGTCACTGGTAGAGGGAGAAAAGTGAAGCGATCAAAATATAAAAACACCAGAGGGTAATCCTTTGGCCTTTATCTCTAGATGTCCTAAAATGTTTATCTTCATTATTACAAAACAAAGTCATGGACCTTGCCTGGAGAAGGGAGTCATCCTGATTTTGACACAGTTCTGAAATGACTGCCTGTGTCCTTTTAGTTCACACTTCATCCATCAACAGGCCCTTTTGTGTCGGTCCAGTACATGCAGTTCCTTCTGCCCAGAAGTCTCCACCACTATTCACTTGATGAACCCCCATAGATGGTTCAGATCTCAGTTTCAGGTCTCCTTTTCTGGAAACCTTCTCAAATTTGGGTTACAAGATTGCCTAGGTCCCCATAGTGTACTACCTAATATTTTTCACTCTCCAGTTTGTATGTTAAGCTCAGTGAGTATATGTTACTCTTTGAAATGAAAGGGATTTTTAGAGATTTTGTTGTTTTGTTTTAAAGAATATTGAGTAAAGTCACGAGACATTTCTCCACTCCCAAAATCACTGTCCTGGTTACTTTTCTCTC
>RJWT010026965.1:0-15645 GCA_004365215.1 Cuniculus paca | reverse complement strand
GTCCACAAACAGAATAGCTACCCCTGCTTTTTTTTGGGTTCCTGTTGCATGGAGTATTGTTTTCCATCCTTTGACTTTCAGTCTATGAATTTCCTCTTGGGTTAGATGGGTTTCTTGTAGACAGCGTATGGTTGGATGTTGTTTCTTGATCCATTCTGCCAGTCTGTTCCTTGTGATTGGTGAATTGAGGCCATTTACATTAATGTTTATAACTGATACACACTGGCTTGTTTTAGTCATGTTATCTTTTTGCGGTGGTTTCTTTACCTTTTCCTTCTACTTAATTGCTTGCCCTGCTTGGTGTTCTGTTGATCTTCTTGACGTCGTAGCTATTTTCATGTCTATCTAGAGTATCTTTCAATATTCTTTGCAGGGTTGGTTTAGTGGTCATGAAGTTCTTCAGCTGCTCCTTGTCATGGAAGTATCTTATTTCTCCATTGATTTTGAAGGATAGTTTTACAGGGTACAGCAGTCTGAGTTGGAAGTTGTTTTCCAACTCAGGACTGAAATACTTCACTTGATATACTTTAGGACTTGAAATACTTCACTCCATGCTCTTCTTGACTTCATTGTTTGTGTTGAGAAGTTCTCTGTGATTCTGATGGGTTTTCCTTTATAGGTGATTTGCTTCTTTTCTCTAACAGCTTTTAATATTCTGTTCTTACGTTGAATTTCTGGGATGCCGATTATTATATGTCTGGGTGTTGATTTGTTTTGGTTATGGCTAATTGGAGTTCTATATGCTTCACTTATTTGTATGTCAGTTTCCTTTCCCATGTTTGGGAAATTTTCAGCTATTACTTCTTTAATGTTTTTATACCATTTGTGTTTTCTTCTTCTTTTTCATTTACACCTATCAGTTTTATATTGTTTTTCTTTGCATCATCTTACAACTGCTCAATTGCTATTTCCTGATTCCTTGTTATTTTTAAAAGATGTTTCCTTTCTTCCTTGCTAGCTCCAATCATGTCTTCGAGGTTTGAAAGTCTATTTTAACATTCATTGAAGTGGCTTTGCCAGCTTTCAGTGGCATTCTTGATTTCCTGGATATCTCTTTGAATCTAAATTTCATGCATTCTAATTCTTTCTTGTATTGTTCATTCAAGGCTTCTATCCTTTTGCAGTGCTCCTTTATTTTTCCAACTATATCTTCTTTAGATGTGTTTAGCATTTCTTTCCTTACGTTTATCATCTCATTTTACCTGAGAAATCATTTCTAATCTCAGTTTGTTTAAAGCTTTGTGGAGTGGTTTCTTTACTTCAGTTGCTATTATTTCAGAAGTTTCAGGTGTGTGGCTTATACTTTCTTCTATGTCCATGTCTCTTTGGCTTGTTTGGGATGGACTGGAGGTGCAAGATTGCATTTTGCTCTTTTGTTTTGTCATTTTCATGTATTCCACTGTGGCAGGTGAATTCAACATGCACGGTGAAGAGGCTCCAAGGCTAGGTGAATCTCACAGTGCGTACCTTCAGCTCCAGCCAAGACTACTACTGTGGCTGCTCTTTTGCTGGGCAGAGCCCAAGCAGGACCCCAGGGATGCTCCAAACTTCCCAGGCGGATGGTGGAATTGGTGCAGGTCCCTACTGATCTTCTCGGGAGGTCCCAAGCTGCATGGCTAGGTGAAATTCACTGTGCGTGCCTTCAGCTCGCACTAGGCCCAGAGCTGCAGCTGCTATGCTGCTCCAGTGTGGCTGGGCGGAGCCCAGGCAGGACCCCAGGGATGCTCCAAACGTCGTAGACTGATGGTGGAATTGGCACAGGTCCCTCATCCATTTTTAAAACAAGGCTGTAGTAGTGTAATGAGCATTAGGTAGGCCTAAAGAGAAACTACAGAAAACTTCAAAGGGGTTCAGAGGATGGCCTCACTTGAAGGTAAAAATCACCTAAGGCCTTTTGATCTGCACACTTTGAATCTGAGGTTATACATCTGAAGTATTTTTCTGGAACTCAGTTTGACAGTATCTTCCAAAAAGAACTAAATGACATAGAAGTGTTCACAACATACTATTAAGTGAAGGAGAAAGTTACATACTGTGATCTGTGATAACAAATGAGAGAAGATTTATACACACAAAATGTCTAGTGTCTTTTTTCTGAATGGTAGGATTACAGGTGACTGTTTTTTTTTTTTTTTGTTCCATTTTGTGCTAACTTTGGTGAACTTTTTTAATTGAGTAGTTCCAAAAGGAAATTCTCCCCCTTATCATAGGTAAATTTTCCATTTCTGTTTTGGTATTTTGTTTGTTTTTACAGACTTGGGGGATTGAACCCAGGGCCTATGGACTGAGATACATACCCCTTTTTAAGACAATGTCTCGCTAAGTCACTTAGTTGCCCAGAATGGGCTCAAACTTATGATCCTCCTGCCTCACTGTTTCTTTATAATTACATACTGCCTTATTTTATGACAAACTTGCTATGGGCCATGTACACCATTAAATGTCTAGGGATGATCCACAACCTTCTTAGTAGCTGGAATATCTAAGCCAGGAAGACTAGAAGTATGGGATATCTTAAATATCTGTATCAAAGTATACCAAGGGTACACAAGGTAAATACAATAAAGCATGAAAACTTAGGTAGGAAACAACTTAAAACGAAAAAGAAGAAAAGACTTTCTTTGTAGACAGAGTATTAGCCAGGAATATTAACTTTGATAAAAGGTGTTTTTCATCACAATGACTTTCTCATTACCTATTGTATTTTTAATCCCCTTAGTTTGTTTGTGTTACTGAAAGGAGCCACTAAGGAGCAATCTTTTAAAATTGGTCAAGAAATTGCTGAAGCTGTAACTGCTACCAATCCTAAACCAGTGAAGTTGAAGTTTGAAAAGGTAGGAGGAATACTAATAATCACATATAAAATTCACATACATTCTAGAATTTATGACTTATTCAGTATACTTTTGCAGTCATTAATGGTGTATGAATCTGTTCAAGTGCTAAATATTAAAAAATTTAGCTCTCTTTTTTGTGGGGTCTGTGTGTGTGTATGGTGGTGGTGGTGGTGGTGGTGGTAGGGTCTCACAGTGATCCTCCTGCCTCAGCTTTTTGAGTTCTGGGATTATAAATATGTGCCTCCACACCTGGTGCCTGTCAGATATTTTTTAGTAATGTGCTTGTACAAGGAAATAAAAAGATTGTTTCAACTACTGTTGCTATGCAGACATGAAACAACCAGCTTTTTGTTCTGTTCACATATTTTATAAGACAGGAGTTAAAAGGTACAGCAGAGGTGCCTTGGCTTTGTCTCACACTGACCAGGTTCTTAGCTGGGAAGGCTTAAAAGTTGGAGTAGCCATCCACTTGTGGGTGATTTGTCCAAAGCTGAGGGCTGATATCAACTGATGCCTGCTTATTCTTGTGTGTGGTGGTTCAGGCCAGCTGTTGACAGGGACTTGGACTGAATTCCACAGGGTTTTCTCCCAGGGCTGCTTGTTGTTCCTCATAGCTGCCCTCAAGGAGAACATCCCAAAGAGAAACAGACAAAAGCTATTTTGCTATTTATGACCCGGTCTGAAAGTCTAACCATGTCACAAACCTTTCTGTATTTAAGAGGAAAGAACATAAACACGTTCTATTAATGGTAATGTCAGCCATATAAAAAGGCCACGTGGGATGAGTCTTACTGTTTCTTCGCCAGGTACACCTACCAGAAAGACTTCTCACTCCCTGTTAGGGATCAAATACGTATTCATTTTTTTTTTCTGTAAAAAAGATAGTGAGCCTTTGTATTCATTTGTCAATACAAGGAAACATAACCCATAGTTCTGACCTTTAAGAGCAAGTAAACTGAAAAGATTAATCATGTGTACAAGTAATCTCTTACTAACTAATTGAAAACTTTATGAGAGTAATCTCACTAACCAATACAAAATGCAAAGAAAAGGAGGAATTGTCCCTCTGGCACTTGATGGGAAAATTTCATGAATGAGAGAACACTGAACTATGTGTTAAAAAATGAGTTAAGGGGGTAGCTCAGTGGCAACGTACTTGCCTAGCATACACAAGGCCTTGAGTTCAGTCCTCTGAACTGAGGGAAGTAAATTGGGAAGCATGGGCCTATGCAAAGTAAAATGGTGTGTAGAAAGACATGGAGTTAGAAAACTATAATAAAAGAATACAGAGTAGCAGAAGATAAATCTAGGAAAATCAAGACAGCCTATAGTGTGTCTTGAATGCCAAGCAAAGTGTTTACATTTTATTCAGTAAAGTTTGTTGTCTTAGTCTGCTTGTTACTATAAACAGAATGCCCCGGATTGGATAATTTATAAAGAAAAAAATTTCCCACAATGCTTGAGGTTAGGAAGTCCAAGATCAAGACATCAGCATCTGGTATTTGGTAAAGACTTTCATGCTGCATCTTCAAATGGTGGAAAGGCAGAAGGCCGAAAAGACAAGAACTCCTTCTGTCAAGCTCTCTTATAAAGGTACCTAATACCATCATGAGACCAAGTTCCCTCAGGGCCTAATTACCTGTTGAGGTCCTCACCTCTTAATATTATCACATTGACAACCCTTGAATTGTGTTGCTCAAGGGACACACTTAAACCGTAGTAGTTCTCAGCAAAGAGAGTGACTTCCTCAGAGCTGTTGGAGGACAGCCAGCCTCACAGCAGTATATAAGGTGAGCTGGGAAAAGGAGACTGTCAGCCCGAAATGCTTCTTGGAACTTGCATAACCTGATCTAGTAAAATGATGAATAGAAAAAATAAAGGACAATTCAAGAGAAACTGAGAAAGAATGAGCAGTGATTGATTTAGGAGGGCAAGTGTGAAAAGAATAAGAAAAAGGAGCTCTAAGAGTGTATATGTATCTTATTGGGAGAGTACTTCCCAGCATGCATGAGGCTCTTGAGTCCATCCTCAGCACCACCAAGAAAGAGAGGAGAAAAGGAAAATGACTCCCAAATTTTGTTGTATATCTACCCTGAAGCAAGACTCATGCCTTAAAGTATCTAGAAGGTCTCAGATATGATACCTTCTCTTCTTACAAAGTAAGCCTTCTCTTGGGGGTGGGGGAGGTTAGAGAACATAGTGCTGAGTGCTATTTCAGACGTATGTGTAATACCGTGGTCACGCAACCCATCTGTTAAAGTGAAGAAAACATAGTATACTTGGAGAGTAGCAGCATACACAGAAACTTCCTGAAATAGATCATAGACTTAAACATAGCACTGCAAAATTTCTCAAAGAAAATATAAACATCTGTTAAGGATTGTGGTGTAGCTCTCCATGATCTCCAGTTTTTTCTTATGTTTGTCTGGTTTAGGGACAAGAAAAGACTATCCTCGTAAAATGAGTTAAAAGTTCCCTCTTTTGTTTTCTTTGAAAAAAAAAAAGAAGTGCCAGAAAGTAAAATTATTTCTTCCTTAAGTGATTGATAGACTACCAGTAAGTCATGATTTCATTTGGAAGAAGGTTTTAATGCAAATTAAACATCTTTAATAATGCTTTCCTCAGATTTTCTACTGTCAGTTTTAATAACTTGATTGTTAAGGATTGTCAACTTATTCTAAGTTGTCAAATTCATTGAGGTGAATTATTTATGTTTCCTTATTGTGACTGTAATATCTATTGGCTCTTAGGGACATGCTCCTTTCATATATGATACTGGTAACTTAAGGAGTTTTTCCTTATTCATTCTAGTTAGAGGTTTATTTTATTGAAGTTTTTGAAGAACCAGTACATTAATTTCCTTTCAGCTCTTTCTTTTCTTTTCCTTACAGTGGATTTAATGTGCTATTCTTTTCCAATCTTCTTAATTTGCAAACTTGATACATTGGTTTTTAAACAAATCTTTATTAATATAAGCATTGAAAGATACAAGTTCTCCTCTAAACTTGAAAGTGTGTTAAGTTCCAATTATGAGGGATTTTCCCAGAAACCTTTTGGCTATTATTTTAATTTAGTTGCATTATGGTCAAAGAACATTCTGTGATCTCAGTGGTTTTAAGTTTGTTGAAATTTGTTGCTTTGCCTGCCATGTAGTCTGTCTTAGTTAATATTCCATGTGAGCCTAAAACCATGTATGGTTACTGAACATCAGTCCAATAAATGTTACTTCAGTGAGGTTGATAGGATTGTTGAAGCATTGTTTTCGCTTTTTGTCAGTTACTTAAAGAGCGGTGTTCAAGTCTCCACTGTAATCATGGATTTCCTGGTTTCATCTGCTTTGGGTTTTTTTAGTGCTGGGGATCGAACCAAGGACCTTGCGTACACCAGCAAGTGTTCTCCTACTGAGCTACATCCCCAGCCTGCTTCTTTCATTTTGTACTGTCAGTTTGTATTCATGTACTTCAGTTTTCATATTAGGTGCATATGCATGGAGGATTATGTATTTTCTTGATGAACTAATGCTTTTATCTTTGATCGTATTCCTGTCATATGGTCTCCGTTTCCTTATACTAATATACCTACTCCAACTTTCTTTTTATAATACTATTTTTACCTCTTTCATATTTGTTTATTTTTAACCTATGTCTTTTTGTTTAAAATGGTTTCTAATAGCTCATAGTAGGGTCTTATGTTTTTATTTAGTCTGATCATTTCTGCCTTTTAATTGGGCTAGTTCATTTACATTTAATATGATTATAGATAAAGCTTGGGAATTCCACAGTGTATATATATTTGAAGCATATATACAAGCATATTTATGAATAATATGAATAGTCTAGAACTAGTAAAATTATATTATTCATATATATGAATATGTAAAATTTTTGTCAAATAAAAAATAAATATGCCTGGCACAGTGGCACACAGTTGTAGTCCCAGCTACTGCTGGGCAGGAGGATTGCTTGATCCCAGGGGTTTGAGACTACCCTGGGCAGTATAGCTATTTTTCTAGTACTGAGGGTTGGACCCAGGTCCTCATACTTGCTCTACCACTGAACTATATCCCTATCCCTTTTTAATTTTTGTTTTGAGACATGGTCTTGCTAAGTTGCCCAGACTGTCCTCAAATTTGCAGTCCTCCCTCCTTGACCTCCCAAGTAGCTGGGATAACAGACATGTGCTACTGTGCTCAGCATTTAAATATTTTCTTAAAAATAAAACAAAAACCCGGGAGAACGGTTCAGATTTTGTAATCTTTAAAAAGACTATCCCATTGATGCAGAAATTTCACTTTAAGGAATTTATCTTTCAGATTAATTCATGTAGAGTCGTTGACTGGAAAACTACTTATAATTCCCAAAGATTGTAAACATCCTAAATAAGTGACTTATAGTGGCTAACTTGTTGGATAAATTATAATACCCCCATCTGATGGACATCATCTACATAGCTTTAAAAAAATATGTAATAGGATGGATGCTCTCCAAAATATTTAAACTAATTACTATTAATTTAAACAGGCAAAGTACAGAATGGCATATATGTTAAGCTATCACTGTAAGGATAAGAGGAGCATATTAAGTGTATGTATATGCATAGAATATCTCTGGAAGGATCCACAGAAAACTCCTAATTAGGGAAGAACTAGGTAGGAGGAAATGGAGGGAAAGGGACTTAGGTATATTTTCATAACTTTTTAATTTGGTATCATATGTAAGTATATTTTTTAATTAAGAAAAGATTGACTTTTAAGAAAGCAGTGTCAGTTGAGGGGGGAGCAAAATTGTAGTGCAAGAACAAGAGTGAGTAGTAAAGAAGTAAGGACAGTTCATTTTATATGCTTTAATACCAGATTTTATACATGAATTTGTTATACCCTAAATCATATTAAGAAATTTCTTATAATTGACATTTGAGTAAAGAGAGCAGAAAGACGAAAGTGAAATAGCTTTGGTGGGAGAAAAATGTTTATGGAAAGGCTTTTTATTAATTCCACTACAGGTATATTTGCCCTGTGTTTTACAAACAAAAAAGAGGTATGTGGGTTACATGTATGAAACCTTGGATCAGAAGGACCCAGTATTTGATGCAAAAGGAATAGAAACAGTTAGAAGAGATTCTTGCCCTGCTGTTTCTAAGGTAAGTTGTATCTGTCTTATTTGCATCTGTGACAAATAAGTGGTTAAAGAATGAAGTAAAAGTGTAATTATCCTTAAACACACATGGAGGTGAAGGAAGTATATCCTGCATAACTACATTTAGGAGGATCTGTATGAACTTCGAGAATTTTATTTCCAATCTTATTTTAGCCTATAGTTTTTTACTTCTCATATTGTATATTTTATTAAAATTGTTAAAAAGTAACACATGAGCTGTTAAAAGAGTTTCCTTCCTATCTGCTAGAGACGGTAACATGACGTATTATCACATAACAGTTCCCAGAAGGTAGGGAGGAGGACAAGCAGGCGTGGGGCACCTGCTAGCCGGCCCAGCACTCAGGAGGCTAAGGCGAGAGGATTGTCATTAGTTAAAGGCAAGCCTGAACTGCATAGAGAGACCCTGTCTCAAAAAACAAAAACAAACAAAAAAAATGAAGCAGGACAGAGAAACTAAGATTTCATAAATAAGTTTATCCATGTTAACTGAATTCATTTACTTGAGTTATCAGATACAAATTAGGAAGATTTCTGAACAGTGCTACTAAATAAATTACCTAAAATTTCAACCGTAGTAATTTTCACCATAATATGTTTTTTTCTTTGTTCAGGCCCAGACTTCTCTTGCAGTTAAAACAAAAACAAGTGATATGCAGAGGAATAGCATTCTTCACACATATCACATATAATATCATGTGTATTTGGGGAAATATTCTAGTTTCTAGAAGAGATATCCAGTATATTGTTTCCCTATGGGCAGAATGATACCTATTCTAGTTGCTTTCTTGTCACTGAGACAAAATATGCAACACCCACAATTTAAAAGGAGGAAAGGTTTGTTTTGACTGACAGTTTGAACTGGGTTCAGTCCATGGTTAGCCAGCTCCAGTGCATAAAGTGCACAGTGAAAAGGCCTGGCACAGGAATGCTGCTCACATCAGGATGGTCAGGAGGCAGAGAGAGAAAAGATTCAGGGAAGAGACTATGCCGTTCTAAGTCACACCCTGCAATGGCCCACCTATTCTGACCAGGCCCCACTTCTGAACATGGAACTTTGAGATGACTTTTTAGATCTGAACATAACAGTACCTAAACCAAATTTACAAGCTTATTATATAAATATACCCAGGTAGCAGAATTGAGAATAAGATACAGAATTTTCATCCATAATTTAGACTCAGTATGCTACATAAATCCACTGCATGTTGGTCACCTCCTAATAGGAATACCTTGAGCACAGAAAATTCTGTCACAATTAATTATCAATACTATATAAAACAAAATCCTGGCTTTTGACTGGTTGGTGATACATATTTTGTTCTGGATAGGTAAAACAGTTATTTTTATAACAATAATTAAAAACAGTTTGCTGTTACTATGCGGGTTGGTTGGTGGGTTGATTGTTGAGACAGGGTCTCACTATGTAATTTAGCCTGACCTTAAACTCACTAGGTAAAACCCAGGCTGTCTTCAAACTTGTGGCAGTCCCCTTGCCTCAGCCGTTGGAGTGCTGGCATTATGCCTGCTTTCTTATGCCTAGAGTGCTTTGGCAATTTAAGAAAAACTTAAATGTTTTATGTTTTTATCACTTAGCGTTATTCCGACGTGATTTTTATCAAACTATATAGTACTCTTATTTTTAGAAATAGAAAGCTATTTATAAAGTCTCAAAAGACTTTTCCAGTTTCTTATGTTATCCCATCATTGTATTAGTTAGGTAGATCAGCAAGTTACCCAATACCTTTACAATGAAAGTAGAAAAACACCCAGGCATGATAGTGCATGCCTGTAATCCCAGCACTTGGGAGGCTGAGGCAGGAGGATCCTTGTGAGTTCAAGACCAGCCTGGGCTACAAAGTGGGTTCAAGACCAGCCTGAACTGCATAGCAAGACCCTGTCTAAAAAAATAAAAAAGAGAGTAGAACAACAATGATGGAACATGCTTGGAGATATTTTATCTTTACGTGCATATCTTTTTTGTTTAAAGATACTTGAGCGTTCTTTAAAACTGCTGTTTGAAACAAGAGATATAAGTCTAATTAAACAGTATGTTCAGCGACAATGTATGAAGCTCCTGGAAGGAAAGGCCAGTATACAAGATTTTATCTTTGCCAAGGAATACAGAGGAAGTTCTTCTTATAAACCTGGAGCTTGTGTGCCAGCCCTTGAACTTACAAGGTAATGTATACACAGCACAGCTCTCTGCACCTAGCCAGCGTAGTCTTGGGTCTACATAGGCTGAGAGTAAATGAAAAGACACTTTGTCCTGTTTATCCACCCTCCATATGAAGTTTAACTAAGATGAGTCCCCATATATTTTGTAAACTCTGACAGAATTCCTCTGGGCTTCCCTTGGGAAAACTAAAGGCTGATCAATCATTTATAAGATAGTATCATTCACAATCAGATTGTTTAAATTTCCTCTTTTATTGTTAGGTTTATGGTAGTTCTTACTTTTAAGACATTATTTTTCAGGTAACGATGATAATACAGCGTTAAATTTTAAACTCCTACAGGATATCCACTTGGTGCCAACTAACTGAAATGTACATAGTTCTCAAGGTAGTAGTAATTCTTAATTTGAAAATGTCCCTTATAGATTTCTCATGGTTTCATCTCCTGATTCTAACTTTATGTGCTGGAAAGATGCCTTCTATGACAGTTTTTGAGTGTGTATTTTGTTTGAATTTTAATAGGAAAATGGTTACCTATGACCGGCGCTCTGAGCCTCGAGTTGGCGAGCGAGTGCCATACATCATTATTTATGGGACCCCTGGAGTACCACTCATCCAGCTGGTGAGGCGCCCAGCAGAACTCCTGCAGGATCCAACTCTTAGACTGAATGCCATTTACTATATCACCAAGCAGATCCTTCCACCCCTGGCAAGAATCTTCTCACTGATTGGCATTGATGTCTTCAGCTGGTATCATGAATTACCAAGGGTAAGTTTAGTAAAGCATACTTGTGTTATGACTACTTTACTTAAAATTTTTAGTAGAACTAAAGATTATATATATGTATTGCTAAGAAAGGCAAAGCAGATCAATCCTCTCTTATCCTAACCTAATAAAGATGCTACGCTCTTCCGGTTCCCTAGGAAAGAAACCTCTAAGTTTTCTATAAATACCTTCTAGCTATCAGGTTACTCAAATATAGAAATGTTAAAATGAATTCCCAGAGAGTTAAGTGGTGAACATTTTGCCACGAAATTACTCAGACAAAACAAGCTAATAGTAATGAAACGGAGAGCAGATCCCCTCAGAATCACCTTTAAATAAATCCTTTTTCCTATTTTATTCAAATATATGGCCTCCTTCTGTTTGGTCAATAGCAGGCTGACATACCTAACTAACTATGTGGAACTAAGTGGCCAGTGACGGTAGTCATGAGTATGACAAGCCATAAGTCCCAGCTCCTAAGAGCCATGAATCCTGGAGGTCATTTGGGAAGGGGGACTGATGGCTCTGTGATTACCTGAACCCATGGTCAGGACTCCAGGGACACTCCAGGAGCTGATGTAGGACCTTTGCTCCCAGCAGTCTTTCTCCTGTCCTGTTCATGGCATCAGCTGCCTATTAGTGCTTTTTGTGAGCAAAGAAAAAAAGATTGGGAAGCTGGGGGGCTACTCCTGGTTTCCTGCTGGAAAGCACACTCCAGAGAGGTGCTCACTATATAATTTGGACCTTGTCTTTGGTTGATCAGCAGGTCTTTTGGGACCACTAACTAGTCTTCAGTACCATTTAGAGAGAGGCAGGCACCTTCACCATTTGTACCTATTGTGGGTCATTTTGTGGCACTTATGGGGTAGGAAAAGAGATTCAGAGGTAGACAAAATTTTCAGGTGTTTCAGTTTGGAGTTCTCATTTGTTTTAATTTGCATTGGTATGCTTTCATTTACTTTTGTTTATCTTTCTTTTACAACCTTCTTTATTCTCAGATGGACAGCCCACTTTCAGTACCACCTAGAATTATGTAAATCTTTTGGGGCTTCACATCTTTGCTGAGGCTTCTTTGAATGTATAATTCAAGGTTCTTGAAACATCGTGGACAAGAAAGCTTAGGAGATTTTTAAAAATATAGAGACACAGGTGGTATGCGTGAGGAGCTGTTATAAACTGTTCAGAAATCAAAGTGCTTGTGTTACTTTGCCGAAAAGAAAAATGGAGAGCAAAAACTTCAAAATGGGTATTTAAGAAATGTGTGGGGTGTAGTATTTAGACATGGTCCTGAAGGAACCAGATAAGAGAAGTAACACTAAAGTGGCATTACACTTAACATGCAACTTGGAGTCTTAGCATGAGGAGCTTTGCTTCAGCTTTTTTCTTAGTTTATTCATTAGAAGCTTGAAAGAGTGCTATGTGAATCTGTAATAATCTGGGAAGCATTTTTGTAGTAGTCATTTTTATCTGCTGGAGAGAGTTTGCACTTGAGATGTGTGCATTTATTTGCAGTTATCTTATTAGACTATGTAAAGCAGTTAGTGCTCAAGCCAGCTGATGAAGAAAAGCTGACACACACATCATACTTACTTCTCAGTAAGTACTTTTAAAGAGAAGGAAAGTGTAAGTTAGGAAACAGGTTGAAACTGCTTCAGAAATTTTATGCTGGCTGTCATCTATAATACTGTGTCCTGGCTCTAAAGTCAGGAAACTCTGATTTTTTTTTTTTTACTATTTTTCATTTTATTGCCAGCAAGAATATTAAGCTCATGGCATTTTTGAGAGGGTAACCCAATAATTTTTATGCAAAATATAAGACACCAAAGAGTATCAGAAAACTGATCTCTGAAATTAGTATTAACATCAGATGAAGAATTCTTAGGTAATATGCACCTAATTAAATTTGAAATATTTTGAGTACACCTTTGCTCCGATTTTGCACTTACTGCCTAACGAGTTGTTTTTAATCTTTCACTTTGTTTCCGTGGCCCAGACTGTGCCACCTTAAAACAGTATTCACTCAACCTGGATTTTTCTCCATTGTCCTCTATGATCTGATTACCCTGTGTAATCTTAAGACATCTGTATATCTCAACCAAAAATCTGAGAGGCAGGAGGTAGTTCCCCACTCCACACAAAAAAACAATCTCTGTGATGATTTCAAGATGTAACCTCAGGCAGGTGTGGTGATACATGCTTGTAATCCCAGCTACTTGGTAGATGAGAGGAGGTAGGAGAATCACAGATTTGAGACCACCTGGGCAATTTACTGAGGCCCTGTCTCAAAATTTTAGAGAAGTGCTGAGGATGTCATTCATTGGTGCAGCATTTGCCTAGCATGCCCTGTATTCAATCCCCTGTACCACAAAGGCAAAAAAGTAAAAAGTAAATTCCCTGAAAGCAATGACTTTGTTCATTTCCCAATGTCTGTATCCCCCAGTGTCTAGAAAAGTGTCTGTGTCACATGTTGTAGCTTCTCGGCATTTGGTGAATGAATGAATGAAATGTCTGAGTAAATCAGTCGTTAGCATGAGAACGGCAGCTCTGCTGGTAGGCTGGCTCAGACTGACTTCTGAATTGTTGTCACAGATTCAGAAAGCCTCCAGCTCCTCCCGGTGTGAAGGTGAAGGGAGAAAAGGCACGATTTCTCAGTATTTCACTACTTTACACTGTCCTGTGTGTGATGACCTCACTCAGCATGGAATCTGTAATAAATGTCGAAATCACCCTCAGCATGTTACAGTCATCCTCAATCAAGAGATTCGAGAGTTGGAGCGCAAGCACGAGCAGCTTCTAAAGGTACGGCCTTATTCAGTAGCCCTGGCTTTTCAGGCAGTCTGATACTTCAGGGAGATGCAGTCAATTCTTGAATTACAGTATAAGAGAGAAAACTGGTGTGAAAGTGAATTGAGGATTCTAAAAGCTAAAAGATACTACAGTTGAACTATGAAAATGAGTTGTTTCATAATTTTAGGTTTTATTTACTGTCTAAATCCTTTTTGCTAAATGCATGTCAAAGAATTCGTTACAGCATGTTTCTCTCTTAAAACACAATTTAGAGTAGTTGGTGCTATTTGGGTCTTTCTCTCTCCCCCTGTCTCTCTTTCTTTTGAGAGGGGGTCTCTGCCATGTTTCCCAGGCTTCTCATGCACTCCAGGCTCATATGACCCCTCCCTGCAGCCTCCTGAGTAGCTGGCTGGACTATGAACAGGTGCTTGTGCTCTGGCTTAGGTACCCCCTAATCACTGAGATACAGTGTGTTCTCTTGATCTCTGGGATCCTCACTAGTAGCCTTTTTAATGTTTGACATTTTTCATGTTTTATAATCTTTTGAACTGTTGGTTGTATGAAATGAAACTTTGAGGATCATTTAAAGTCTGATCCTTTTCTAACATTATGCTTCTCTTTTTAAAAACTTGCCTCGTGACTTTTTCTACATCTTATCATACATCACAGTCATCTGGGAGCCTTAAAGAGTAAGGAATCTTGGGCTTTCACACCAGAGATGCTGATTTCATTGGTATGGAGTGATGCTGTGGCATTGCTTTATTTGTAAACTCATCGTTAGCCAGGGCGTAGAACTAGTGGTCTAGACTGCTACTTTCAAATTCACGATTTGATTTTTTTTCATAATGTGATTTTTCTCTTCTATATTAAGAAAATGAGTAACTTTTTGATTGGTTTATAAAGACAACTATGTCATTTGAAAAAAATAGCGTTTATGGTAAATTTAAGAAATTTTTGTTGGTAACTGGTTAGTGTATTGTGTGGATTTTTTTCTAATTGACACATTAATTGTACATGTTTATGAATGCAAGGTGATAATATGTGGACACAATGTAATGATTAAATCAGAGCAAGTAGCATTTCCAGCTCTGCCTCTTTGCTAGCTATTTTGAGATACCTCATTTGTAGACTGTACTAAAGAGCAATAGAACTCATCCTTTCTACCATGCAGTGGCCACGATTTGACTCCTTTTGTGAGATTAAGTTTTTTAGCTTCCACATATGAGTGAGAACACACACTGTTTGTCTTTCTCTGCCTGTTGTATTTCACTTAACATAATGTCCCCTGGTCCCATACACACTGATGCAAATGACAGGACTTTTTTATTTTTATGGTAGAATATTCCATTGTGCATGTACACCACATTTTCTTTTTCCATTCACTTATTGATGGATACTTCAGTTGATTCCCTGTTTGGCCATTGTAAATAGTGCTACAGTAGGGCCGGGGATTTGGCTTAGTGGCCTAAGCGCCTGCCTGGCAAGCACTAGGTCATGAGTTCAATCCCCGGCGCTGCAAAAAAAAAAAAAAAAAAGTGCTACAGTAAATATGAGGGTGCAGGTGTCTTTGATGTAGCACTTTCATTTCCTTTAGGTGCATACCCAGTAGTAGAATTTCTGGACCATATAGTAGCTTTACTTCCAGTTTTTTGAGAAACTTCCATTCTGTTTTCCATATGGCAGTACTAACTTACATTCCCAGAAACAGTGTATGAGAGTGCCCATTTTTTAGCATTCTCTATGGAATTTATTATTTTTGTCTTTTTGATAATCACCATTGTAATGGGGGTAAAAATCTCTCATCGTGGTTTTGATTTGTATTTCTATGATGATTAGTATTTTTTACCATTGTTTTCATATACTTGTTGACTCTGTGTCTTTGAGAAAATTTCTGTACGTCTGTTGCTTATTTTTAAATCAGATTA
>RJWT010026964.1:0-15644 GCA_004365215.1 Cuniculus paca | reverse complement strand
GTTTCTCAGGGCACCTCTTTGCGAAAGGCCGTCCCCCAGGGCGGCCTGCCCCTCACAACTGCCAAGCGTTTGAAGCTGGGCGGGCACGGATTCCGGGGCCGCCGAGGCCTCCTGAGCGCTGAGGGCTGGAGGAGGTGCGGGAGATTGCGCCGTGGTTTCTGGGGGCCGCAGGGCGCGAGGACCGCACCCCACTGCAGTCATCCAAGTGGGCCCGGCCTGCGCCCGGCTCCCGAGGCTCGGCCTTCCCTCGAGGGAGAGCGTGAGCAGGAGGACGCCGCGGGCCCACAGGCGCTCTCCACGGGCCTCCGCTCAGCTTCTTTCCGCGCGGCCCGCCACGGGCGCCCTCTCGGTTCCCAGCTTTGGAGCCCAAGTCGCCGCCCAAGGGTAGCTGCGTGGGGAGGCCCAGCTCGGGGTCGCGGGGAAGGTTACGCGGCCGAGCCTGAGGACAGACCCTTTCCGAAGCCAAGGTCCAGCCCAGGTTTGGGTTTTCCCAGTGAGGTCCTTGGCCTGGCAGCATCAAACACAGGAGCAGACTCAGTGCCACCGTGCGACCTGTCAGACCCAGAGAGGCCTCAGGGTAGGAGCCCGCGGAGCGGCGGGCTGTGGCCCTGGCCCCTCGCTGAGGATGCACGCGCGGGACCCCGGGGTGCGAGTGGACAGGGCGCTCGCTTGCCTTCCAGTGCCCCAGGGAAACAGATCAGTTTCCCTCGCCTGAAAGCTGGATTCACTCCTGTGGTCTGGTTCGAAGACCCGCTTCGAGTTCACGGTGCTTTTCTAACTGAGCCGGTCTGTGTCTTCGACAAAGAAAACCAGGCGGCAGAGGGCAAGACCCAGGGACATCTCAGGAGGGAGCCCACGGAGCTTGGTGTCCTTCTGGGACGGAGCCACCTGCCCGGTGTGGAGCTGGCCCATCCCCCGCTCGGAAAAGGTGGTGCTCAGAAAAGAGTCTGCAAGCGTGTTTTTTATTAGGCTCGCACGTTTGTGCGCGAGTGTTAAACGGACTTCCTAACGCTTACACAGTGGGAAAATGAGAACGGAAATCTTGATTCCCAATGAGCTCCATTCCTAGGGGGCAGTGAGCTGAGCGGCTTTGCTTTCCCCTTCTCTCTCTGAGGTCTGTTTTTAAAACGCTGGATCAGAGACTTCCTTGGCCTTTCCAATTCTCCCTACAGAACCTTCTTTTTGGGATGTTCGGATATGTCTAGAGTTAACTTCTAGAGCTGCGGTTCTCAAAGTGTGGTCCATCAGCATGGGCTGGAACTCGTTACAAATGCAAATTATCTGGCCCCACCTACTGAGTCAGAAACTGGGAGTGGACCCAGCAAGCTGTGTTTAAACAAGCCCTCCAGGTGATTCTTATGCACGATAAAGTCTGAGAATCATTGACCTAGATCAAACTGACATTTGGCAGTGATGGTCACCCCATCCACCCCTCCCCTCCCACCCCGACCCCCCAGCCTCCTGTCTTCCCTGGCCAGAATGCAAACGTAAACACCTGGCCTGGAGCAGCTTTGTTCATTCATTCCTCAGCTCACTCTCTCTTCTGAGTTTCCAGAGGCACATCCAAGTTTTTGGAAACTTGTTAAGAATACCCAAGGGAACTAGGCATGACCCAGCCTCAAAAGAGTCACGGGTGGATGTGTAAGGTAAAGAGCAGAAGAGAGAAAACTGTACTGGTGCCCTTCCATTTTGTTGTAGGTTGTTCATTATTATCATAATCTAGTACCAGATTTGATCTGACTTGAGGAAATGTCCCTGTTAGGGACTGAGGGAACAGGAGCATCACACCTCATTTAAATTTCCAAGCTTTGGGACTCTCACTTCTGTTCCTCATCCAGGCTGATGTCATTTTCTCACTTTTCCCGCATCCTAGGGATTCTACATCAGCTGCACACACTTGAACACACACCTTGACGCACACTGCCTGCACCTTACTCTCAGCATTGGGTCAAAGCAGATGACACCACGGATGGGGGAGTGTCTTGAGCTGCAGGATTAGTGTGTGCTGTGGACTAAGACTGGGAGCCTGTATGCCCTGGGTTACCCTCAGGCTGTGCAGGACTCAAAGGACAGATAAAACTGATGCATGCACACATTCAGCTCCTAATCTGGGCCACTGGTGTCCATCAACTCTTGTCCTGAGAGCCCTGCTACCCCAGACTGTTTAGCTCCCAGCAGTCAGTAATGTCAGGGAGAAGACTGATTTATGAATTTAAGATCAGATCAAGTCCTTTACCTTTTTCCAACCCAGAGTAACTAAAACCTCACATGAAACCCACACTCTCTAGTTTCTTATGCCAAATCAACATCCCTTAAGACTTTACTTCACACTTTCTAGGATCTTGACTGCAACGTCCAACCTCAGCCAGCCGAAGAGCTACCTCCACTGGACCATTTGCTTCCCTCAGAGATTTCTTGGTTGTGACCAGTAAGTAGAGGACACTCTGCCTCTTATATAGTATTGAGTCTTTCAAAAGTCCAGTGTATCCAGAAGTCTTTTGTCTTCTCTCTTCAGATTAAAAAAAAAAAAATTCAGTCAGTATGGGTAAGGCACTAAAAACACAGGCAAAGATGAATTTTTGTACTGACCATAGTCATAAAGTATACACAAGTACTTCATCTTCGCTTTGACAAAGAGTTGCTATTTTTAAATGACCTTTTCTTATTCGGATTTTCAAAATGCAAAATGTCTAATGGTCAGGAACATGATAATCTTTACAGCCGCTAATCATATTTCTTAATAGGATTTTGCTCCCCAGTGTAGAGAATTTGACACAGTAACATTCAAAGCAGCCAGTACTTAGGAAATGCCAAGGCCAATATTTGAATTCAGACACAGGTTTTAACAAAGGAAAATGTATATCCTCCGAGCTGTTTGTCTCTGAATATTCCCCAGAGGATTATACACTCTTCTTGAACTCAATCCAAGGCAGCAAACTCTTAAAAAGTCTGTGAGGTGCCAATTCATAGGGTACATAAAATTGCTTCTCAACAAATATTTTTGACTGTCAACTATGTACCACATCCTGGGCAATGGTGTTACTGTGTGAAACCCTAACTTTCATTCTGATTTGGGGATAGGGGAAAGGGCAAGGAAGGTGGAACTTTAATGTTGGTTCTCCCTGGTTATATTAAATTGGTAAAGTATTTGTACTTAACAGTGATCTTTAAAACATTTATTGAACTCTTGTACAATTTTAGGTCATTTTTACAAGTCAAGGAGAGAAAGTCAGTGTTTCAGCCAGCTCATTTATTGGAAAGTCAATGCCAGCACAGGCTTAGCTTTTGGCTTTCCACCTGGAAGGCAACATGTCATAATAATGTTATTCCTCATCATGCCAGGTGATAATTTAACTGTAGATTCCTTATTATTGGTGACTATGGTTCACTCAAGCCTGTTTTCACCTCCTGACTCTGTAAAGGGCCACAGAAACAAAACACATACTTTTCCCTCTGGCACCCTTGTTAGAGGGAGGAGTCCAGGAGGTGTGAACGGTTAGACTGCCTCCATCTTTTAGCTCTTTGCTAGAACATGGAGCAGGACCAACTCATTTCCAAGCTTCAGAGAATCCAAATCTTAGAGTAAGAAGTGATGAGCTCTGTTAGCTTTGCCTCTGAGCCCAAAACAAAGGAGACGACACTGGATCTGGGGACGTGACAGTATGATAGGCTGAGAGGCCCACACCTGTCTTACTCCATGTTCTATATGAGAATGCCTGGTCACTTTGCATGTGTTAGCCACACACTGCATTTGCACTCACCTGACCCCTCTATGTCCTCTCTCCCTGTACCCCTTTTGACCCCTGTTTGGCAAGCAGGCTTGCTACCAGGAATCAGACTGGGTGGAAGCTATGACATCAAGACACAAGGTCACGGGGCTGCTAACATTTGTCAGACCAAGGTTGCCTTTTTCTTTCTCTGGAAAAGTACACAAAGTGCAAGTTGTTTCCCAGGCCATCAGGCACACATCCAAATGCCCTCTATGGGGGGCCCGCCCAAGCCCGGGAGAGTGTGGAGGAGAACATGAGTGTGTCATATGGGTGTGTTCACAAGTCCTGCTCCATGCTGCCTCATCCTTTACCACATTATCTTGACAGGTCATATGGCCTGGGAGTGACCTGGAATATTTGAAGAGCATTGGCTTGTAGAACCCTTGGAGAGCAAGGGAGCAATGGCGGAGTGGGATTTTATTTTAAAATTATTTTATTGCAATATATAATAATTACATTCATGTTGGGGAATTGGTATATATATATATATATATTCATATATATCTCAAATCTTGATCATTTTAACTCCTCCCCTTTTCCTCCCTCTTTCTCTCCAACTCCAGATCCCTTTATATCTCCACAGAGTCTACCTCTTTGTTTCCATCATCTTTCTTTTATTTACTCTTTAAAAAAGTTTGTAGCCGAGTGGCAGAGGCCTGTAATCCCAAGCACTCAGGAGGCTGAGGCAGGAGGATCGCTGTGAGTTTGAGGTCAGCCTAGGCTACATAGTGAGTTTAAGCCCAGTTTGAATTATAGAGTGAGACCCTGTCTTGAAAAAATAAAATAAAATGAAAAGTTTGTATTTTGGGTCTCAGAGAAACCATGTGATATTTAACTTTCTGTTTCTGATTCATTTTGCTTAGTATTATGATCTCAAGACCCATTCATTTTTCCACAGTGACTCAAATTTGTCCTTCTTTATGGCTGAGTAGTGCTCCATTGAGTATAAATACCAAATTTTATTTTTTCCATTCATCTGTTGATTAACATATAGGCTGCTTCCAAGATTTAGTCATAAACTCATCAGTGGATAAGTATCATGCCCCATGATTCAGTCACCTCCTCAAAACCTTTACCTATGTGTGCTTGAGGCTTTGGGGGGACATCTAAATATAAATTATAATAACAATGTCTTTTATCAGGAGAAAAATTTTTACATGGTCACTATTTACTGAAAAGCAGGAATACTAGTATGTTTTGCATTGTATTTTATTGTACATTTGTTTTTATTGCAATTAGAAAATACATGGAATGAATCTATGAGGAATATATTTTTTAGGCTTTGAAGCCATTATTTTGGAGATGTTACTTGCTAATGATGAATGATGCAACTAATTTTGGGATGCTATTGACATATGAGGTCTTAAAGAAGGAAATGTTTCAAAATACAATTGACCTGTATTAGAAAATCCAAACCAAAACATGGGTTTAAAGAATAAAGAAATTGACTTCTCTGACTTAAATGTAAATAGCATGTACAGATCCTTGATTGTCAAATATTTGGGGTCTTTATATTGTGTTGTTTCACCAACTTCAAAACATACGTTCCACCTTGTGGTCCAACATGGCTGTATTCTGGTTAACACAAAGGCAGAAGGCATGAAAGAAGGCAAGCTCAGCCTCTTTAAGGAGACTGCACAGAAACTGGATCCTCAGTGATAGCAAGCCTATGATATGCTGCCACAGCGAGTTGTTTGTATCATTGAAAGATTTGCCATCACAGATAGTTACTTGGCATAGCCAGGTGAAAGGAAGGCTGGGAAATGTAGTCTTTTCTCTGGGTGGTCACATGTTCTGCTAAAATTCAAACTTCTATCACTAAAGAAGAGAATGGATATTGGGGAACAACCAATGATCTTGGCCCAGGATGCCTAGATCTGGTGTTTGGTTCTTTATATATGCTATCCTATAGATGTTGGTATCATAACTACTGTCTGGGTAGTTTCACTGTTCCCTTTGCTGTTTTTATAGGTTTTAAGTACCTTCATGTATCAGCAGGATTTTATTCTACTCCATTCCATTCCATTCCACTCCACTCCACCCCACCCCACCCCACGCCATCCCTCCCCACCCCATCCCATTCCATTCCATTCTATTTGAGCATATTGCCACCACTTGCCCCTTTCTTGTTTACTTTTAGTCATAGACACTGCTGGGCAACCTTCTGCTTAGAGTGGGGAAGTGTGAACACAGAAGATGAGTCAGGTTTGGAGAGAGGAAGTATCAAGAGACTGGATGGAAAGATCTGGTTATGGATTGTTGGGAAGGTCATTTTTGCTACACTGTAGCATTCACTCTGTGGAATGTGTCCTGGATGTCAGGTGGGCTGAGTGGTTGGGTCTTCTGCAGGAGCATTTCACTTTTTCCTTGGAAGATGGAGCTAGAAAAGAGATATACATCATTAGTGGGAAAGTTCTTGCATTAAAGACCTGGAGTCTTCCTTGCCCTGTGCTATGGTTTATATCTGGATGTGGTTCCCCCTGCACCCCACAAAAGCCTCATGTGCTCATAGGTCAGGCTTTGGAGAGGTGATTGGATCTCTGGAGCATGATGCTTATCTGTGGATTAGTCCACTGAGAAGTTTAAAGCTAAATATGATGTTGGAGCCAGGCATGGTGGCATATGCCTATAATCCCAGCACTCAGGAAGCTGAGATAAGAGGACTGCCATGAGTTCAAGGCCAACCTGGACTACATATTGAATTCAAGACCAGCCTACATAACAAGACCCTGTCTCAAAAGACAAAAACAAACAAACACAAAAACAAAACAAATGTGATGTTGAGAGGTAAAGCCTGGTTGGAAAATCCTTCCTCCTTTGATTATTCTCTGCTTCTAGCTGCCACGCCATGAGCAGTTTCTCCTGTGCTAGGCCCCTCTGCCACCCTTGGAGCCAGCTGACTATGGACTGAAATCTTTACGAACTGTGAGCCAAAATAAAGCTTTTCTCCTTACAGTTGTGAGGGTTGGGTATTGTGTCTCAGTGATGAGAAAGTAACTAAGACACCCTGTCACCGTGTAAAGCAGACTTTAGGGGCAGCTGCAAAAGCTAGAAACAGTTTTTTTTAAAAAATAAAAATAGGATCTGTAGCCAAAAGCTGCAGGAAAAAGGAAGAAAGACATGTATAGTTCAGGTTCCCCTGAGGGGCAGAGTCAAAACTGCAAGCAGACCTCACACACAGTGGGGAAGGCCCTGCGCAGCTAGAGCCCAAGGACAATCTCCAGAGGTAAAAGTGAAGGGACTCAATTACCATTTAAAGTTATTCTGGCCTGACCTCTCTGCCTGTTGGGTTAACTTGGCTTCTGAGCCTTATTCTGTGCTAATATTTAGAGGCTCTATTCTCCCCTCCAAGCCTCAAGGATTCTTAGTAACAGGATCTTCTAGGTGCAGACAGAGGAGGGCAGGAAGGGACTACTCCTCCTCCGGCTCACCTGGAGTCCCTCTTCAGGATACTGCTTGGCTTGGGGCGAGTCGCTATATGGAGATTTCATGCAGTGTTGTGCCAAAGTGTGTGGAGAAGGATTCTTCCCTGCAGAAACATCTGGAGTGACACTGAGGACGGACTTATCCACATTTACACAAGCCTCAGGGGATTCCCACGCCTGAGAGAACTGGCTAGATAGTTCCTATTACACATTTATTTCCTTAAAGGAGGTATTTTATATGCTACCCTGTAATTCAATTCTTTTGGCTCCCCACCCTACTAAAAAGGAAAAGAACGCACAGTCCAAACAATTTTTAGAATCGAGTTTTTTTTTCTTTCTCCAAATAGTAAATGTGCATAGTTTGTATGGATTTGCACACATCTGTAAGCTATGGCTTGTTTACATCAGCCTTTACAATATTTAAAAAGTAAAGTCTAATGTTTTTCAGTCTGTATACAATAGCATTTTCTTTTATCAACCCCTCACAGACAAATATATTTCCCTCTTTTAGGGTGTAATTATGTGTCTAAATAGTAATGTATACGATTGATGTACAGGAAGGACATGTGTGTTTTACAGCAAACATACAAAGGGAGAAAACATACATGATGATTCTTTAAAATACAGGACTTAGTAGCCTTCAGAGTTAGAAAAGAGCCACCAATGTTAGTCTGACCCTATGTGATGTGCTGGGTTTAGAGGATTTAGGATTGTGGAATGAGAAAGCATTTTAGAGACAATCACATCCAATTCTCTCATTTATTTATGTGGCTACAGAGGTTCAGTGGAAAAGTAATTTTCTCAGGCTTGCTCACTTTTCCATGGTGCGTCCTTGGCACTTCTGATCTTAGGGGAGTGCTCTCCCTGTTATGGTTCACAATCTCATCTAGATTGAAGCTGGCCTTTGGCTCTAGGAAAAGATGTCTTGTACTATGTAGAACCAAGACGTATCATGCTATATAGTACCAAGAGCCCATGAATACCAGAACTCCAGCCTTATCTCCCAGGGCTTAGGTTTTCTAAGTATGGTTGGAGGACTAGCACCCAGGAGCTCATTAGAAATGCAGATAGTCCTACTTAATGGGAACCTGCATTTTAACAAGATAGGTCCTTAGAGAATTTGCCTGTGGATCAAATTTGGGAGGAACTGCTCCAGGCCACTGTGCCTCTACTGCCAGATTGTTACCTTAAAGTTTTAAAATCATTGTCTTTTGATGCATTAAAAGCCAACAATGGTTTACCATTGCTTATCTGTTCCTATTCAAATGTTTGGAAAGTTCAATCTCAATTCATCTATTAAACTTGAGAGTGTTGTTTTCCTGGCCATATGGTAGACTTTTTCTAGAGCCAGCTGTGAGAGTTTAGCTGTTTGAAGACCTCCCCAGGTGACTAGACTTCATGGGTCCTTAAATTGGCTAAAAAAAACTGATCCAAAAGGTTGCTTAGAATGGGTAAGTTTTGGAAACAGGACTATTTCCTGCAACCTTCTTTTTCAGATGCTAAAACAAGAAAGCTGTTTTCCTTTTTTCTCTTATTTTTTCCTTCATTGGCTTCTGCTCACTCTCAATGTAAGAAGATAAATTGTACATGATTCCCAAATTAATTGTTCCATTCACTCTGTTAATTATTGTTACTAACAGGAGCGAATGATACTGGAAGCCTATTTAGATCTACGGAGAATCCACATCTGGTTGACTTGGCCTTGGATGTGATAATTCCAACTGCTCATCAGGATTGATTTAACTAATCTGGTCTGCTAAGTGCAAGTCTCCACCTACCTCATCATGACTTGAAAGTCCCTCCTGAAATTGTGCTTTGGTCAAGGGAACAGCCTCCCTAGAGCAAGAGGGACCATTCATTAGCGAAGACTAAATCAATGACTTCAATTTTTTAGAGTAAAAAAAGGGTATGCTTACCCAGGGTTCTCAGCTCTCAAGTGGCACTAACAAATCCCGAAGAGGAGATTGTATGTACTAGAGAGCACTCTAGTTCAGCTTGATTGTTTTTGTTCTGACAGGGTTCCTCTGCTACAAGGCAATGATTTCGGGTGGGGCCAGTCAGCAAAGTTTTTTTCACTTGTAATAGGTTGTTATGAAAAACCAGTGCTTCCCCTGGCTGTTGAGTTACTTCATTACAACAGTGATGTTATCTCCTGAGCATCTGGGTTTACCACTGACCACAGCAGAAGCCTGGACATTATTTGTTCAACTCTCTCTCTCCCTACCCCCCACCCCTCCAATTAAATATGTGCAAGATAGGGCTGGCAGGGAAGGAGTAGGGTAGCTATTCCACAGAGTACAATGTGTACTTCTGCAGCATTGTACTGCTTCCATAAAATAGACTTTATGAGCTGTATGTGTGCATTTTTGTTTTCTGACTTATTGTTCTCTATCCTACAATTGTTCTATTAATTTGATAGTATATGGTCTCAGCCAAACATTCGTTCCAGATTCTGCTAGATTAAGAGGAAGTTTCCAGACAAAATTCTGCCCAGGGGCCTTCTTAAACAAGCAGAACTTCTTCAATCCATCCCCTGACCACTTATCCATCCTCAAGGACCTTTGGAAGCTAAATAGGGCCAGAAGTTGGACCCTAGCTCAACTTATTTCAAGGATACCTTGCCTCCTTGAGGCAAGGCTCATTCGCAGGCAATTCTGGGACAAGCTCAGTGGCACAAATCTGGGTCAGACAGAAGCAGTGGGTTAGGAACTTGATCTGAGTGTTGAGAAATGAAGCACAGAAGTTTGCAGGGTCAGCTGCAACCTTTTTGGGCTTAGAGTTTTCCTTCAGGCTCTGTGCAGGCCGAGTTACCCCAGAATGACAATCACATTCCACTCAAGTAGCCTGTGTTTCTAATTCCCTGGGGATTTTCATGAGTATAGAGGTCACTGTCTCTGACAATTAAGCTTTAAAGTTAATTCCCAACATAAATAGAGCAAATTGACAACACTTTGGTTGTAATTTTTCTTGCTTCAAATTCTAGAAAACAACAGTAACCAGCTGCCACACTCAGTTCCTGGAAATTCAAGAAACATAGACATTTTATTTTCTACCTTTCTAAGAGAGGCAATTTAGGCCTGTCAGAAACAACAAAACCCATGTAAATGTCTTAATTCTACAATTTTGCTTGCATTTCTGAGAGGACAGAGAATCATTGTTTCCAATTTTTTTTTTAAACTACATAAGTAGTGGTTTCTGTTTAAACTGGAATGATAGAAGGTTGTAATCTTTTTAATTCAGACCTTGCAGAAGCAAAGCTGGGTTTACTTGTGAACTGTATTATTTAGTAACACACTGAGCATGGACCAGGAAAAGTAAATAACTGAACACATACTTTATAATTATATGCAGGGGAATTGGGAGCTGAGTGCAGGGAAGGAGCTTGGGGGGCTGGGGTGGCAGCTGCAGTTCCTGGCATCTCCCTCTCAAGCTCGGCACAAGAGAGCGCGGCAGCCTGGAAGGTCCGCAGCACCCCAGGGGGTGAGAGAGAGGTGAAGGGTTTGTCACTCTAGAGCTCTGGTAGCAGGAACATAATTAGGATTTACAGAGTAAAATGTAAATACTGGCAGGGACTGTAGAGATCTTCGCTGTTTCCTACACAGTGTTCAGAATACCTCGCGATTTTAATAATTTTGCTGAGAAAAAAGATTCCATTGCCAGAGAAGTGAGAAAGATTGTGTACTGGATCCCCAGTCAAAGAATCAAGCATACATCAGCACATCCAAGGCTTGGAGGAGTTCTGCAGTAGAAATAGCTGTTTATTCCAGTTCTCCCCACTCCTATTTTGTTCTGCTTTTCAAGTGAGTTCATTTGATGATAGAAGAAATTATAATTAACTCAGATTTTAGAATTAAATTATAAAACACTAAAAAGTCTAGGGGTTTAATTATTTTCATTGCCAACATGGACTAAGAGGCTGTCACAGTTTAACTGTACCAACATGATCTTTTAGTTACAACACTATTACTGGTCTGCTGTGTTGACCCTGGGCATTCATTTGTTTCAGTGTCTCAACTTTTGATTTTTTTTCTTTTTTGAAATAAGGTCCTACCATGTTTCCCAAGCTAGTCTTGAATTTAAGAACTCAAGTGATCCTTTGGCTTCAGCCTTTCAAGTAGCGGGGACTATAGGAGGCACATGCCACCATGCTAAGCTCCACATTTGAATTAAAAATCTTTTCTGATTTTGACACTCCTCTGTATGTGAGAATATTGACTGGAAACTTTTCTTCTGTTAGATCATCCAGGTGTTTAACCTTCCTCATTCGTTTCACCACAGAATCTATCACAAGGTTTAGAAATTGCCTTCGAGTGCATGGCAAACTATTTTCAAGAAAAGAATTTGTGCTTCCTCCCTTTTGGGGAAATCAGCACTTTATTATACTATTTTAATTAGAAAAATAACACCAGTATTGTGAAGTCTTTGGAAAGCCAAGAAGAGCAGAATGGTGCTTGGTTAATGAACATTTACCACGTGACAGATACTGTTTTACGTGCTTCACTTCAATTAACCCCGAGGCCCAGGCTTCTATTCTGCAACCCATAGACCTAGAAAGGACACTTTACACTAGTCAAAGGTGGTACAAGTGTATCTAGCTATTCTAGAGGGATCAACGAACCAACCAAGCCTCCAACCTTTTAGAGGAGCCAAGTTGCTGTATTTGAAAGCACAAGCTCTGCAATTATCTTGCTTTTCACAACTTCACAGGTGTGGCCTTCTCAGTGTTCAACCAGCATTCTACAGGGTATTTGCAGTGTGTTATAAACTCAGACATTGACAAGGCAGATCAAACATTTTCTCTTGGTGAGGCAATAACCCTGTATTGCTTTAACAGGAGGATTCTCTCCAGGAGTCAGTAGGCTGTGTTTCTGTGTGTGTGGGGAGGCAGTCAGTCTGTTTACAGGCTGTTGCTAATCCTGGGCATAATGGTAATGCTAGGATAAGTGGAACCATGCTCAACCATGGCATGTCATTGAATGACAACCTGTGCTTGATGGACTTTATGGATCCTGACTCGTTTCTTCTGCTTTTTATCTTCCCCCGCCCATCCACGTCATACATAATAAAGTACCCTAAAGACAAGCGCTTATTAATCAGGACTTTTTTGTTTACAGGTGACAACCCAGCTCTAACCAGTTGAAGGAATAAAGGGAGTGTATTGGTCCCTGTGACTGAAAGTCCAAGATCAAATTACTTTAAACACACCTAGATCCAGGAATTCAAACCACATCAGGAGGACTCTTTCTCTCTCCTCCTTTTAACATATAGCTTCATTTTCCTTTACTGGAGACAGCTCCCAGTGGATGGTCTGGCATGTTGGCCACTCATATATCCAGTATGTGTTACCCTTATGGCCTTATAAGCCCAGAGCAGGAAAGTGTGTCTTTCCTTATGATGAATAGCGGAGGCTGTGGGATAAGACTGCCTAGACAGTTTATCTCTACTACCTAGTTAGATGATCTTGAACAAGTTACTGTGCCTCTGTTTAGTTCCTTTATCTATAAAGGGGAGATGATACTATGAAATTCTTATCGAATTACATGATAATTAAACGAAATAATGCATCTTAAGCATGTAGAGCAGTTATTGGTAAACAATAAATGTCCGTAGCATAAGACCTTCAATAGAAGTGTTGGCTCAGCTTGTGTGAAACACTCCATTATTGTGGGAAGGAGAAGATCTGTTCAGATCTGAGTCACATTCTTACACCTGTGCACTGGGAGGGCAATACCCAAACCTTATTGAATCGTAGAAGAGTCATTCCCAAATGAAGGACTAATGGGCAGACGACTAACATACATTCAATACATATGAGATAAATACGGTATCGTATGTTGTGATCCAGTTATGACCACGCCAGGAAAGAGACAGCCTCAGCCCTGGCCTCCAGTGTGATCTGGAATGAAACTGGATTGCCAGCGTGCTTGTATTTGAGCCTTGGGCCCAGTGTGAAAGCATCCTCACCCTCGTTCTCTCAGGTTTGGGGCCATCTACACATCTTAATTTCAGCACAATATCTGCTTAATTTCCCAGCCTAGAATTCCTGCCTCTGTATATCATTGGGACACATTATGAATTTCATTTTGCTTGGCTTTGGCCCTTATACACCCTGGTCTGGATTCTGGTCCCATGACTCCTACGATTCTGAGCAGTGTGCGCGCGCACACACACACACACACACCCACCACCCACCACTGCTGTCTGCAACCTTTGGGCACCTGACCTTGCCTACTGGTCAGGACCAGCTGGTGCAGAAACACACCTAAGCTTGCTGTGTCCTGAAACACCTTGCCTTAGATATCCTGGAGTCAGTTTTCTCATGGGTTTGCCTCTGACCTACCCTAACTTCCTCCTTGTTTGCCCAAAATCTCAACATATGCTGGCCCCTTTTAACAAAATCAGACTATGCCTTATTTCTTTACAGCCTTGTTCTCATAGCTCTACTTGTATATTTTCTTTTCTCTGCTGGTCATCCTTTCTGAGTTTCAGTTTTTATTTTAAAACCTCCCCTATTTCCTCATCTACATTACTGGGATATATTACTTTCAATGTCTTAAGCCCAGGCAAATATGGGGTGTGATAAACTTGAGTCTCTATAAATGGCATCTAGGGTAGAGTAGAAAGTTCCAGATTTTATATGTATGCATTAATAGACAACCAGTTCTCTAGTTAATAAATTATACTTCCAAGCAAGCAAGTGGGGTTGTTATATTACAATAAATGACTCCCCAAATACAACAACTTCTAAAGAGCAGATAAAAGCAGCTGCAAATGTGATCTAGGAATAAATATCGAGAAAGGAAACACAAGCAGCCTACAGAGTTCCAGCTGCTCTCTCCCCAAGGCTTATCAACATTCTATGGTCAGGCACATTCTGAGGTTGCAAGGCATATTTCCAACAGCTTTTGCTCTTATGCATGGTTCTTGAGATATTGCAGACTTTCTGGTTCCTATCAAAATAGTAGTCACTGTCACCACGATTATTCACTTCCTCCTCGTCCTCTGGCCCCTCTTTGGTATCTGCATCTTCTATTCTGATGCTCAAGATGACAACTCCTGATTAGGGGAGGCTATGACACTGCATACTTTAATACAAACTGAACAAGGCCAAGGTTGGCCTGTGATTTATGTGCTTGTTCTACTCACTGGGGCAAGCAGGGCTCTCTGAATCCCATACCTTTAATCTTCGCCTCCTCCAAACCAGTCACATTTCCATCTTATTGTTGCAGCTGCAGCAAGTTCCTTGAAACTAAACTGCAGTTTTCCAAGGGATAGTAATTTCATCTTCCTGAGCTGATTCAAAGATTAAACAGAGTGTTTTAGCGACTGCATTTTCAGCAAGCAGCAAAGGCAATCAGAAAGTGGTATTTGGGCCAACAAAAATACAAATTTCAGATGGAAAAAGGGGCTGAAAGAAATTTTAACATTAGAGGCATTTGAATGAATTTATATTCTTGACATTGAAGGCTATAGGGCTGCTTTCTATACTATAAAGTGCAAGGGATTTTGTGCAACAATTACCTTAAAACTTAACTGCCTCAGGTAAACGTGTAAATGAGTCAAACAGTGCTTAAAACACTTTCTTCCCACTTCTGCTAATCAGCTTCATTATCTTTGGGGATCTAATGATCTTTGTTTGTTTGTTTGTTCATTTGTTTGTTTTTTTTAGAGTACCCATCTAACTCTCATTAGATTTTCTCTGGATGTCTTACTTTATAGCTTTTAACTGACAGGTAAATGTTCATTATCATTAAGCCTGGCAGAAAAATTAGGGTTCCTGAGCCAAAAGAAGGATCAAACATTTGTTTTAGGGAACCTGAGGAGAGTGATGACAGACAGGTGCATAGAGATGGATGACAATCAGAACTGGATGCACCGGTGACTCTAGAGAGCAGATGAAGCCCAGACCATGGCCTCCATCATCAGCTGGACCTTCTCATGGCTATGTCAGAGAACGTTTGGGTTTTGGCAGCACCATTTTCACTGCGAGACAGACTACCAGAAGGAACCGAGCTTTGAATACTTGATATGAATGATTTCTCTCCTGTTCTCCTACTTTATCCCTCATCGTGTGAAAATCAGAGTTTTGTTCTCGTCCTTCTAATTGGTACCATAGTATGTGACGCACCAATGACCGATCTGAGGCATTTTATGGGAACAGTGCCCAAAGTTCACTCCTGGATGAGAAGAGAAAGTAGGTTCATTCACCTTCTCCTGAACACTTGTAACCTTTCATTGCACCTACTGATTCCTGGAAACTTACCTTCTAATCCTGACTTTCCCCCTTTTCAATAGCTTGACTTTGAGCCAACAAATGAAACTCTTCATTCCTCAATTCTGGGTTTTCACAAAAATTATCGTCTATGTGGTATGACTTAACGTCATTCTTTACCACCATGCCCAAACTTCGGTCTATAGTGATTCACTCCTTGGTTTGTGCCCCTCCTCA
>RJWT010026963.1:0-15637 GCA_004365215.1 Cuniculus paca | reverse complement strand
CTGGGGGAGTTGGGATTTTCTCCAGGCAGTCTGTTGCCTTGTCTTCTTACAGTATATTTCTGCTGTTTTTTGTTCAGTTTGTTTTGTGCTTAGGTTTATGGGCAATTACAATGGAAAGCTTGTCAATAGTATGCAGATCTCTTCAGTCTGCTTTTTGGTGATGCATGCTGCACATGGCTAACCACAGTCCTTTGCCTTTGTCTGACCACCTCTATTCATTCGGGAGGGAAAGATGAACTGCGATCCGTCCAACACCCAGTTCTCCAGGAATAGACTGCTGTTTTGTTTTGTTTTACTTTGTTGTTGTTTTTTTTTGCGGCACCAGGGATTGAACTCACAACCTTGTGCTTGCCAGGCAGACACTTAGGCCACTGAGCTAGATCCCCAGCCCCTAGACTGCTGTATTGTTAATCTCAAAGGTAACCCAGGTGTTGGCATAGAGAAAATCAATTAATAGCAATGGATTATGTGACCCTGATACTATCAAACAAATCAGCAATAATATCATCCAAGACAAATGGAATAGTGACATACCATGAGATCCAGTAATACACCACCCTTAACTATAGAAAGAAATCTACAAGTACAAAAATCCTGCAAATATAGTACAAACACTAAGACAGTTCAGTTTTTTGTTTGTTTGGTTTTATGATTTTTTTTGAGACAGGATCTCGCTATGCAGTGCAGGCTGACCTCAAACTCATGGTGATCCTTCTACCTCACCCTCCCAAGTTTTGGGATTAAAATTGTACACAACCACACCCATTCCAAAACAATCTAGATATTGACGTATAGTGAATGTTTACTAAATGCAAAACTATATTTTCACTAATGATGGAAAGCAACTCAACAGTAATAGCATAAGTTAACTGATTATATAAAGCTCAATAAAGCCTACAGGACTGTGATTCTAGCACAAAAAAATTAATTTTATTGATACATTTTAGATATACATAATGATAACATTCATCATAAAGTATTTGCACCTGTACAAGATAAATCTTCATTCTTCTTTTTTCCGATTCCCTTCCCCACTTCTCATCCTTACTTACAAAAGCTTTATTTCCATTTTTCCTTGTATTTTCTTTTTTCCTTTTCTCTTCTTTCCTTTTCCTTTCTCCCTTCCTTAGTTCTCCTTCCCAGTTGAATGTTTTCTTCCTATTTTACAACACCTATTATATATTTTGGTCCTTATTTACACTTTCAGTTTCTCACACTAGAAAAACCATGTGATATTTGAACATGTGTGTCTGCTTTATTTCATTTAAAGGTATGGTCTCAAGGTGCATCCATACCTAGAAATGTCTCAAGTCTATCCTTCTTCATGACTGAGTAGTACTCCATTGCATAAAAAGACCACATTTTCTTTATCTGTTTATCAATTGATGGGCATTTGAGCTGTTTCTAAGATTTAGCTATTTCAAACTGTGCCATTATAAACCTGAGTATGCATATATCCCTGTGGTATGATGCTTTTGATCCTTTGGGGGAGATATCAAGAAGGAGGAATAATTGGGTGGAATGGAACCTCTGGTTATAGTTTTTTGAGGAATCTCCCCACTGTTTTCCACAGCTGTTGCACCAGTCTACACTCCCACCAGCAGTAGAGAAGGGTTCCTTTTTCCCCACAGCCCTGCCAGCATTTGTTATTGGATGATTTCCTGATAATAGCCATTCTTTCTAGTGTGGGATGACTGTTGTTTTCATTTATTAAAGAGGCTATCTTTTCCCTTATTGTTTTTTACTTATGGTAATTTTCCCTGAGTTTTTAATTTTCTCAGCATTAGGATTGTGCATTAAAGGAAATTGAAATTCCTTGTGTATGCTTTTTAGATTTGAAATTGTATCCTAAAGAAAACTACATTTCATAATCATACTTTTACCTTGATGTAAAAATTATTCTATTTCTATAAAAAGGTAACTCATGGTAATTTCCTCTTTATTACCATACATTGTAGAAATGTTTAAGATGTTTGTTTTCTTAATGCCCTAGTGAGTCTAAATATATGAAACTTTTAATCAGGATAGTTTTTCTTAATAGTAAATGTAGGTAAAGGAAAGAAAATTTCTTGTTCATGTAAGTTTTTTGAGCCAAGATCTTTATATGAGTACTTTGAAGCAAAAGTAATTCTCATTTTAAATTTCAAAGTTTTCACCTGTGAATGGGTAAATATTTACTAGTAAGAAAACTAATCCAAAAGAGAAGTTACTATAAGTTGGACATTGATTGCACACATAGAAGATATGAAAAATTTATAAACGAAAATTTAAATGTTTGTAGAAGGAGGTTGATGGGTTGGCATTAGCAGTCAGTGATAGAGCTCATTATGGAAAATGTAATAAAATCATCTGAATGAGATATTTGACTATAAAAAAAGAATAAAATTTGCTTCTTTCTGCGATGATCATACTATTAAAAGATATTTCCTAAATATGCATTGTGCATCAGATTCTGAAATAAAATTTACATTTGCATTGTCGTTCCTATTGGCTGGACCATACTCACCTTACTAACATGGCAGGTACTCTTGGTAGAATAACACTAATGTGTAATTCTATCACTGCAGAGTTGGAAGATCATCTTTATGAAAATTAACTAAGGGCAAAACAATATGTGTTTGAGTAAACAATATCATTGGTTTGATTGTTCCATTTATAAATTTAGAGATAACACACTGAGTATAAGAAAACAAAAGAAACAGAAATTCTATGGTGATGAAAATTGACCATTAACTTGGAGATTTTAAGCTAAAGAATGATATCAGTTAAAATTTTGTTAGCTAGAAATAATATTGAGCAGGGCCAGGGATCTAGCTCAGCGGCCTAAGTGCCTGCCTGGCAAGCACAAGGTCGTGAGTTCAATCCCCGGTGCCGCAAAAAAAAAAAAAAAAAAAAGAAAGAATATTGAACATGGATCAGTCAACTGGATCTTGATACTTAAGTTTTTTCTCAGGTTTTAGTATTAGAGAAGACTCTCATATAGCTCTGTGAAATGTAATTCTATTAAGAATCTGAATTATTGCTCACACTTAATTTTCAACCTGTAAGTACTTGTTTTTCTCAGTGAAAAGCATATTTTTCTCAGATGGAATTCAAGCATATTGAAAACAAGAATGATATGCCATCCAGTTCTTTGCTTTGAAAGGGCAAACTTAGAAAGAAAGAGAGAAAGAGAAAGAAAGAAAGAAAGAAAGAGAAAGAAAGAAAGAAAGAAAGAAAGAAAGAAAGAAAGAAAGAAAGAAAAGAAAGAAAGAAGAAAGAAAGAAGCAAAGCAAAGCAAAGCAAAGCAAAGCAAAGGAAGAAAGTAAAACTGAAAAGTTAACCACTTGTGGAATCTTTGGGGGGAGAATGAGATAGACTCTTAGAATGCTTAATGATCTTATTATTAAAACTGCTTCAATAGATAAAGTTGATGGCAAAAGTGATACACTTCACAAATATTATCTTTGTTTTTTGTTTTCTTCAACTTCTGAATATGCAGAGCAGACAGGTTGAAGAGCAGATGGAATGTGACTATAATGTTAGTGGCCTACTTGTCCTAAAGCAATTTTAGAATCACTGAGGTGCGAAGAATTATGGAGGCTGAGCTACAAGAAAAATATTTTTCCTAATGTGTTGGTCGTTTTGAATTTTATATCATCTATCTCAATTGCTAAGTCTTTGGTGCTTGTTAAAGAATGATACAAAAAGCAACATGATGAATATAATTTCTAAATGACTTCTAATATGTATGCAATAAGTAATACAGTCTGTTGAAGATTTTAGACTGTATTTGTTTGGATTTCATTGAGCATTTTTGTGCATGTATGCACAAATACATCCATTTTCAGAAGTTGAGAAAAATTTAATTAGGCAGATCAGTACTACTGAACGCAGTTATTTTTGTTTGCCCACTATGAATTTTCCAGTAAATCATTTGGAAACATACAACATCTGGCTTGACCTTAGTGTTCTTCAAAAACTTAAAAAATCTTAATATCTATAGTTAAGGTCTTCTTTCTTTGGAAATCATAGTATAGTCATAAAACTAAGTTATGGAGCTACATCTTCTTCATATCTGTAGCATTCCTCTTGGTATAAAGGGCTAATTACAGAGGTTAATGTTAATATTGGTATGGTCTCTTTTCATTGAAAATGCCTTTGTCCAAATAGCCTATTTTTATAAGACAAACTATATTTTGTATTTTCTGCAGTTTTCAGTTTTAACTACCTGATTTCTTTTTAGTTTTTATTTTTGGTAAGTGACAAAGACAGACACATTTTAAACTCCTTCTAGCTCAAGGCATCATATGGCATAGTATACACGAATCCCATGATAAGCCAACATGTTTTTGTAAGTGTGCACTTCAGTTTATTTTCCAGCAGTCATCTGATCACAATATTGGGATAACGACCAATATAATGTTCTACTCCTATGTTCAGCTACCTATTAAATTTTTTCAATCAACTTTATTAAGGAGTAATCTATATACAATGAAATTCAACTATTTGTGGGTACAATTGCATTTTTTTTTATTTGCAGAGTTGTCTAACAGTTACCACAGTCCACCCAATTTCTATCACCAAAAAAAGATGCCAGAAAGATGCCTTGTATTTGTAATTCAGCATGTTTAATATTGAGTCTTCAGCCTTTCTGGTACTGCTTTGTACACAACTCTGTTGAGATACAGAGAGTACAACATTTTATTAAAAATGCATTGCCCATTATGATTTGTTTCTATTTCTCCTGCTGGATTTTGAGTCCCTCTAAGGTTCTTAATGATCTCATTATCACCACTGCCCTGCACACTGCATTTAGAGCTCCTTCTGATCATTACTAAGCTGGCACTGATATCCCCAAGGACACTGGTTTCCAGGTATTTTGGAAGAGATCAGAGGGCTTGCTTCCTGCTGTGCTCCTTGATTATGCTCATGGTTAGTGCATTGCCTTTAAAAATCTTTGAATCAGGGAGCCCCTGGCCAACTCCAGAAGTGGTATAAAGTAACCACTTAATATAAATCCTGCCTTCCTAGATTCCATCACTTGACTGGACCTTGATATTTCACTGCAACAGCATGTCACTTTTAGGGTGATTTTGAGATAAAGGAAATGTCATGATGCTCACAGTAATAATTGAAGATACCACGTGGAATTTGGTACCTGATTTGTACCCCATTCCCTTCGTTAATATTCTGTAGTCCAATGTGTACAGGGGCAGAGTGCTGGGTCAGTGAAGTGGAACAAGCAGTTCTTCCGTCTGAACTGCAAGGCGCCTTCGGAGTTAGGTTAGAGATTGTGATGCGGACCTCAGGAAGTACCAGTCCTGCTGAGGTTAGCAGCCTAACTTGCTTACTTGGTAAGAAACCAGAGCTTAAAGGAGCAGAGGTGAGCCCTGTCCCACCAAATACCATGCAGGAAGGCAAAAGGAAGAGATTGCTTTGGTTGATACTGGGAAAGAAGTAGAGGCAAAAGTACGGTTCACTTTGCTTGAGAAACACTCAAAAGGTGGGTACATGTGATTAATTAATGGCTTCTGTTCCTACACAGGGAGGAAAGAAGAACAGGATCATCTTTCTAGCCCTCTGCCTACTAAAGAAAATGTTCTGTTTTGTTGTTGTGGAGGATTTGGGTGGCAAGACTTGGGGAATGTGCCATACATCAGAGAGAGCAGGGCTTTGGGGTAGCACTTAGCTTAGATTTGTCAGATAGACTTTCACTCAGGGTCAACTGCTATGGAGAAGCATGGGGTTCCTGTTATTTTCTTGTGTTTATTCTTCCCTCAGTATCTACGGGGTCCTCTATTCGAGGATTACCACAGGTAGGACAGATTCAAGGCATCCATTGCAATACTCCCGACACTTTTTTGCTCATTCTGATCTCCTGCTCCCTAAATGTGCCCGTATGTCTTGCATTTTCAGACCTAGAGAAAGCCTTGAGATGGGCATAGGAGGATCCTGAGACACGTAGAGGTGTTGTAGGCTACCTGGAGTTACAGTGGAGTTTGTGAATGAGCAAGAACTCAGAACCAACTGTCTTGTGAGACAAACTTAATCAGAAACAGTGGTAAAGTTGCATATAAATGTATTAGCATCTCATGGTTGCTGGAACAGAATGCCACAAACTGAGGAGCTTTAAAAACATATATACAAATTTAGCAGGGGGGCATGGTGGTGCAAACTTGTATTCTCAGCACTCATAATAAAGACGTCAGTAAATGGGAAATAGAAATGCTTTTAACTTGATAAAGAATACGTATAGGAAAACTACAACAAACATACAAGAGAGAAACTCAAGGCTGATCTGCTAAGAACAGGAACAAAGCAAGCATGTCCCATCTTACCCAGCTTTTTAACATCATACTGGAAGTCCTAGTTAATACAATAAGAATGAAAGGTACTGTATACAGATCTAGAAGGAAGAAATACAATTCCCTTTGTTTCTGGATTGCATGTCTATTTAGAAAATCCAAAATAATTGACAGCTCCCCCAAACAAAACAATTCTTGATACTAAAACTAATCAGTGAGTCTTATAAAATTGCATGATAAAAGATTGATATTGTCAGCACTCTGGAAGTCTGAGGTAGAATGATCACAAGTTTGAACATGGCTTGCACGACTTAGTGAGACCTTGTCTGAAACTAAATAAATAAAAAAATAAATAAAGGACTGGGGGCATAGTTCAATGCTAAGGCCCTGCATTTGGTTGCAACTACTGCAAAGCAAACAAAAAAGCCCCACAAAATTATTATTTCATATTCTGGGGGCTAGACATCTGAGATACAGGTGTGAGATACAAATTGGTTCCTTCTGAGGGGGATCCTTAGCTTGGGGTGACATTTTCCTTTTGATTTCCACACATTCTTTGCCTTCTGTGTGTTTGACTTCTAACCAGATTTTCCTTTTAATTAAGGATATCAGTCATATCTGATTAGAGTCCACTCTAATGCCATCATCTCAGCTTCATCATATTATTTCCAAATAAAGTTGAATTCATGGATGCTATGGGTTAGAATTTCATTGTCTTGAGGGGATACAGTTCAACTGATAACACTAGGAGCAGAATGATGAGAGGGAAATGGACAAGATGGCCAATTAGGAAGCTACAGACCCATTTTCTCTTACAAAAACATAAATAACTAAGACTAAGTAAAATAACTTCATGTAAACTCTGGAAGCCAAAGATCTGTAACAACCTGATGAACTTGCAATCAAGAAAAAGTCACATTCAAAACAGTAGGAAATTTCAGGATAGCACCACCCACCCTGACTACAGCCCCCTGCTCGGCATGATGTACAGTCTGGAGGAAGCAACCCCATCCCTATTTCCCTCCTTTGGAATGAATGGAAGAGAGCCAAGCTTGTTTACAGCAATAAGGCCTATCCGTGGCATTCCTCTAGTGATGTTTTGTTTTGTTTTGTTTTCCTACTCAACACAGACATCTAACAGAGTGGCAGTATAGTTTAAATCTCAGACTGGCAGGAGCAACAGAAGGCAGTCACAGGTGCTACAGCACTTGAAAATGTCCGAAAGGTTATAGACCTGCAAACACCACAAAGCAAGAGACTACAGGCAGAGGAATACGAAGCATGCATGAGACTTTCACTGTCGTAAACAAATATCAAAGTCAGTTTAGAGGAAAACACATTTGTTTGGGCTCTGAGTTTCAAAATAGAAGCAAGAAAGAAAAGAAAAGGAGAAATAATTGAAACAGTAGTAGCTGAGAGTTATTCTCAAAAGTCACACAGCAAACCATAGATCCAGGTATTCTATTAAGTAGAATAAATGCAGGGGTAGGGAATGTTAAGGGAGACTTTAAATAAACCAGAAAAATGTCCTACCTGTCAAGAAAGCAAAACAAAAAAACAAAAATAACTATCTTGGCTCAAAGAAACCTTCTTTAAACTTAAATGCAAGAATAAATTAAACAGATGGAGTAAGACATATTATGCAACACTAATCAAAAGAAAATGGGAATAGCTATATTAATTTCAGCCAAAGTATACTTCAGAGCAAGGAAATTTGTTAGGAATGAAGAGAGCTATTAGATAATAATAATAAAGCAGTCAGTTCTCCAAGAAGACATAGCAGTCATCAATGTGTGTGCGCCTAACACTGGTGTCAAAATATGAAGCAAAAATTAATTGAGAGATTTCTAAAGCTCTCTATAAGGAATTGACAGAATCTGCAGGCAAAATGTCAGTAAAAACATTGTTAAATTCGACAGCACCATCAATCAACTGAATATAATTGACATCTATGGAAGACTTAATTCAGTAACAACAGAATATGCATTCTTTTCAAGGGCACATGGAATATTCACTAAATTCTGGGCCATAAAATGTACTTTAAGAGTTTCAAAAAATAAAAAGCATACAGCATATGCATTCACACCATAAATGGAATTAAATTGGAAATCGACAGAATGACAGCTATAAAAATTCCTAAATATTTGTGTATTAAACAATGCATTTTTAAATAACACATTGTGAAAGAAGAACTCCTGAGGAAAAACTATGTTTTTATCTAAATAAAATAAAAGTTAGCATAATTTGGAATGCAGTATGTGAAGCATATACTACAAAAAGGATCTCAAATCAGTGATTGAAATTTATAACTTTGGCAACCAGAAAAATTAGAACTATTTAAAATCAGAATTAAACAGAAGAGAAAAAGAATGAAAAATGAAGCAGAATCAATAAAATTAAAATCAGAGAATTACAAGAATTAACAAAACCAAAAGCTAGTTCTTTGAAAAGATCAATAAAATTGATAAGTTCTAACTATGATTTTTATCCTGCAGATTTCACAAAGATGAAATATGGCAATGTCTTGAAAGGCATAGTTGCCCAAAACTCACACAATAATAAATGGAAAATTTAATTAGACCTTCATCTATTAAAGCAGTGGAGTTGAGTTCATGATTAATAACTTTCTCAACTAGCACCACATCCAGATGCTTTTCTTGATGAATTCTGCCAAACATTTACAAAACGAATTTTAGTGTTCTGTACAACCTCATCCAGAATATGGAAGCAAAGGGAACACATTCTAACTTGTTCTGAGAAACCACCATTGCTGTAACCAAACTAGACAAAGACATTCAAAGGAAAACGACAAGCCTACACACTGTCTCTCATGGACACAGTTATAAGATCCTCAACAAAATTTAGCAAATCAAATGCAACAGTATATAAAAGAGCTATGCTCTGTGACTATGAGGAATTTATCCCAAGTGGCAAGACTTAACATTTGAAAATCAGCTAATGTAATACGTCACTTGAACAGGGCAAGTTGGAAAAATCACACAGCTGTTATCAATAGATGCAGAAAAAGCATTGGACAAAATTCAGCACCCATTCATGATAAAATCTTCAGCAAATGGGAAACAAATGCTTTTAACTTTATAAAAGTATCTACTAGAAAACTATGACAAACATCATACTTGTAAGCAAGAAACACAAGGCTTACCTCCTAAGATCAGGAACAAAGTGTCCCATCTTTCCCAGCTTTTTAACATCATACTGGAAGTCCTAGCTAATACAATAAGAATGAAAAGTACCATATACAGATCTGGAAGGAAAAAGTACAATTATCTTTGTTTCTAGTTTGCACATCTATGTAGAAAATCTAAAACAATTGACACCCCCAGAAACCAATTAATTTTTGATGCTAAAACTAATCAGTGATTCATATAAAATTTCAAGATAAAAGATTAATATTCAAAAGTCAGTAATGTTTCTTTTAACAAGGGAGCAAGTGAAATTTTAAGTTAAAAACAATACCATTTGTATTAGTACTTCCCAAAATGAAATGCTCATGTACAAATCTAATAAAATGTGTGCAAAATTTGATGAGGAAGACTATGAAACACTTATGGAGAAATCAAAGAACAGAATAGGTAGAGATTGCATTTATGGCTAGGCAGATTCGGTATTGTCAAAATATCTGTTCTTCTCAGTTTGTTTGTATATTCAGTGCAGTCACAATTCAAATCCCAGCAAGTTACTTTGTGAATGCCAGAAATGTCTTTTGTCCTTCTTTAGACTGGTAAGTTTCACCTTGCCCTTTATCGTCCAACCTAAGTATAGTTTTCTGTGTGATGATTTCCCATTGCATCAAGGTTAATAAATACTTCATTTCTATTCTGGAAAATGTTTTTGTTATCTTTTAAACTATTATTCTCCATGCCTTGTACCACACATATGTGTGCACACAAATGTTCTCCAAATTTATACTTGATTTCAGTATTTGAATTGTGCATAACTGAGCCTTTTGTAATAACAACTTCTGAGTTTTGTGATCTTATAACACTACATAGCGCTAAATCCCTATGTGAAACTTAGCAAAATTGGGTAGTTCAGAATCTGCTCAGTGATTGGATCAGCTTAACAGTGGTAACTTTTTATTTATAAATTTTAAGAAGTAATCTTTTTTGTGGAATTATGATGAAATGTAAGATTCCAGTGGATTTTTATGATTTCTTTCCCTTTTTTGTCTAAAAGTCACCTGTCCTAAGTAACATAGCACATAAGAAATTCATGCTTTATACTTGCCTTTTAGAAAGAATAAAGAAGTAGAAAGGTTATCTGCTGTCAGCTCTAGAGCTATTACTATTCTTGAGATGAGAGGCATCATCAAGTCGTGATGGACTTAGACTGCCCCTGAATCACGCAGTTCTTTAGTGATAGATTGCTGTGAAGAGTGTGTGGCGAACTTCGTAGGTGTAGTGTTGAGATGATTGGACTTTTAGTAGAAAACAGTCTTTTTGAAATATGTTTATTCATGTATGAATTATTCTTTTAAAAGCAAGGCAGAGAGTTCTATTGTGTTTCTTGCATTTTGTCTTAACAAAGCTGTATTGTCTTCAAAAATGCCTTTGTTGTGCAGGGTGGATAAGAAAATCCTAGAAGGTTGTTTACTATGGGAATGAGTGAACTTTCTTTATAGGGTTCTTTGTTATCCATACTATAGTGACTTATCTCTTACCCCATACGCAATTGAAATGGCCTCCCTTTATGAAAGCAGTAACATTTATAATGTCTATTTAAAAATAAATAAATGCAACCCTGTGCTGACCCAACCAGGAATAATATGAATCCATGTATAAGGTACTAGTTCTTGTTCGCTGCCAATTCCATGTCTCAGATGAGTTGGTACAAGTTCTCCTCAGAAATAGGGAGGTATTTCGACAAAAAGGCATCATACACAGTGAGATGCGGGTGTGGGAAAACCCTTCCGTGCTGGCAGTTGCCCCCCCGTGTAGACCCATGTACTAGATGTATCTTTATGATCAAAGGACAGCCACCACCAGATAGCACTAAACTGCATGTAGGAAGAGGACAGATTTTTACCTTTCAAACCTTGCAAAATCATTCATTAACTTTCACAACATCAGTAATATTTATTTTGCTGGATTAAATATGTTCGTTAGGATTTTACTATGAAATACTCTGTTGCATATTTCCCCATGTATTGTTTTTCTAGTGGAATGTCTTGGTTTTTAACACTCAAATGTCATAAATACACATTCCAGTAGCCCTGTCTTAAAGGTATGTAATTACATTTCACATACTCGTGTAATTTGAGTGTTTTAGTAGCCACATTATAAAAATAAGAACGAACAGGTGAAATTAATTTTAAATCTGTCTTATTGGATTTTTATTTGATCCTATTGATTGAGAATATGGTTTTAGTATCTAATTAGTATAGATAATTCTCAAAATGTTGTTTGTACTAATTGTTTAGAAATTAGACTTAATTTCAGTTTGGACTTGCCAAATCTCAAGTTCTCAGTCCAGAGTACTAATTTATAGCCAGCAGCTACACATTAGAGTATAGTGCTGTAACTTTTTTGGCAGTTGTTTATATAGAAGAAGAAACTCATGTTTTCACTCCCTAAAACTCAGTACTATATTTTAAACAAGATCGTATATGGGGAAAATCTCAAATGAATTACATGTAATTATGAGAACACCAATCATTTTGAAAAGTAGTCATTTTGAAAAGTGTGCTCACACTTCATGAAGAATTTTCTTGGGCTGGATGCTGCTAGTATGGTTGAGGGGCTTTATTACAGCATACTAAACATTTGTTTAAAAGCATAATTATTTAGTTATATATAAGCAATATTTTAAGCATTTTATATCTTACATGATTAATTACCTGTAGGCCTTTTTACTTTGCAACAGCTACCATATATGTCTTTCCAGTATATGTTTACACTCCTCATGTGTAGTTGTTCGTGTCCATTACACATCTTAATTCCTTTTTCATCCCCTCTCCCTTTCCTCCATCTCTTGATCTGCTTCTCATCTGAGAAAGATCTATTGCCCATCTTCCTGTTATCTTTTATTTTACTCTTCGTTTATAATTCCAGTTCCTTATATGAGAGAAACTGATATTTCAGCTTGTATGTCCAGTTGACTTCATGTAACACTAGGATCTAAGATGCATCTATTTGCTTATTATCCTTTAGAGCATAGTGCTTCATTGTGAGTAAATATATTTTCTTTGTCTGTGCATCTGTTGACAGACATAGAAGACACTTTCATAATTTGGCTACTACAAATTGTGCTGCTATAAACATGGGTATGAATGTGTATCACTGTAGTATGGTATCTTTTAATCTAGGAAGATGCCTAGAAGGAAAATAGCTGGGTCAAATAGAATTTCTATTTTTTACTTTTTTTGAGGAATCTCCAAACTGATTTCCACAGTGATTGTACTAGTATATATCCCCACCAACAATGTAGAAATGTTTCTTCTTTCTTGGAGCCGCTCCAGTACTTTTTAATGTTTGATTTCTTGATGATGGTCATTCTTTCTGGAATTGGATAGAATTTTAGTGTGATTTATATTTGCATTTCTTTACTGGCTGATGATAGTGAGCATTACTCCACATATTTATTGGCCATTTGTAGTTCTCCTTCTGTGAAGTGTCTGTTCATTTCACTTGCCCAATGTTTGGTTGGGGCTTTCTTTTGTGGGTGTCTTTAATTTTTTATTTTTATTTTGTATCTGGAATCAAACTCAGGACCTCGAAGGAATGTCTAATTTTTAAAAACTCTATATATTCTGCATATAAGTGCTCTGCCTAAGCAATAACTGGCAAAACTTTCCCACACAGTAGTTTTTCTCTTTACTCTGTTAGTAGTTTCTTTTCATTGTGGAAATTTTTAATTTGCTGTATTTCTGTGTATTGATTCTCAGTCTATTTCCTATGCAGTTGGGGTTCTGTTGAGATATTCTTGCTGACACCTATGACTTCAAGAGTTTTACTTATTTATATTCCAGAAGATTAAGTATTTCTGTTTTAACATTTAGATCTTTGATATATTTTGGTATTAGTTTAGTATATAGTAAGAGAATGAGTCTAGATTCAATCTTCTGCGTGTAGATAGCCAGTCTTCCCAACACTGTTTATTACAGTGACTATCTTTCCTCCAGTGTGTTTTTTGATCCCTTTGTTGAAGATCAAACAATCGCATGTGCTTGGGGTTGTTTCTCCATCTTCTGCTCCAGTGGTGGTGAGCTAATGGCAGTAGCAATAGCCATAGGTTCACTTACTTGTTAGCACTGAATGCTCTAAAAGGTTCGACATCACTGTATTGAATTCCGTTGATCCTTATGTCTGGTTTGGGCTCAGTAAAATTCTTACTTTGTAGGGAGTTTACTTGGGGTTCATATCTAATACCTTATATGTGTTTTTCCCCTTCTTAACTTTAGATCCTCACATAGCACTTTGTTATCCAGCATCTGATTTTTGGCAGTGGATTATTGTGTTTGCATTAAGTAGGACCTGTCTATGATGTTGACTCTAGTTCAGGACTTTCAAATTCTATTTATGTTCATTGGAATCCTAGGGCTTTTCTTAGTACTTCAGGATTCTATGACATTTTGACACTGCATTAATTAATTAATTTTTTTTATTTTGAAGAGAATAAAACAAATACAAAATAAAACAATATTCAGTCAAAGCAAATCAAAGAATGTGATATAAGACTTCAAAACAAAATAAAAATACACCAACAATGGTTACCATGTTGCCCCTTGCTATCTTTTTTTTTAAATTTTTTATTTTAAAGATAGTAAAACCCAACAAAACAAAACAGAATAAATTCAGTCAAAACACAGCAGTGAAATTGGTACAGAATATCAAAGCAGGGTAATGGGAAAAAAACAATGGCTACTATAGTGTATGTTGTTATCTTCATAGTAGTTTTCCATTCCATCAGTTATAGCAAAATCAGACCAAAACAAAACAGAATAAAACCAATCAAAATAGAATATTGAGTAAAGAAAAAAAATTAATAAGAATAAAACAAAACAGAACATTATTAGACTTTAAAAACAAGACAGAAAAAAAACTCCATATTTACCATATTGCATACTGTTTTCCTTCCTATACGTGCTCAGACTGTCAACCCCATGCCTGTAAATTCAATCTAACAATACAATCCTTCAGGTGCTTTTTGTACCTCAATTGCTATTAGCTCAGGTTGATCTCCAAATCAGTTGGTGGCTTATGGGGTGAGAGGGCTTGGTGATTTTTAGCCTGCATGCTGGTAGGCTTCCAGGAGGCACTGACTTTTCTCTTCCTGGGTCCCACATGGTCTGCGCAGCTTAGCAGAAAGGCTGGCTAGTTGGATCCTTGATCGGTTCCTCCCAGTCCCAGCATGGCTGATTCTCGGGAGTTTCTGGCTTTTCCTTGTCTTCCTGGGTCCTGCACAATCTGCACGGCTTACCAGGAAGGCTGGCTAGTTGGATCCATGATTGGCTCCTCCCGGTCCCAGCATGGCTAATTCTCAGGAGTTTCTGGCTTTTCCTTGTCTTCCTGGGTCCTGCACGGTCTGCACGGCCTACCAGGAAGGCTGGCTAGTTGGATCCTTGATTGGCTCCTCCCCGTCCCAGCATGGCTGACTCTCAGGAGTTTCTGGCTTTTCCCACCCCTTGCTATCTTTAAAATAACTTCCCATACCATCAGGCATAATAAAATCAAACATAGCAGAACAGAATAAAATGAATCAAAACAAAACAATGAAAGCAACGCAGGACTTCAAAACAAGGCAGTTGGAAAACCACAGTGACTACCATAATGCATCTTGTTATCTTCAAAGTAGCTGTTTATATCATCAGACATAATAAAAACAAACCAAATAAAATAGACTAGTCAATCAAAACAAGACAATGAACATAATACAAGATTTCAAAACAAGATGAAAGAAAATCAGTAATGGCTACCATAATACCTCTTGTTATCTTCAAAATAACTGCCCATACCCTCAGGTATAATACAATCAAATAAAACAGAATAGAATAAACCCAATCAAAAGAAAACAATGAAAGCAATACAGGACTTAAAGCAAGATTGTAGGAATACAACAGAGGCTACCATGATGCATCTTATCTTCAAAACTACATTAATTTTTAAAATATGTGTTTTCAACTTTTCCACTTGAAAATACATATACTAAGTACATTTAATAAATTGTTATACATTTATATATCAGTGTACTGATTTCTGGTTTAGAATTCATAGTTTTTTTTATACTCTTACTATTAAAGAATATTATCAGTTAACTTATTAGGTTATTTAAAACAAAACATTTATCATTTTCATCTACTTCTCTGTATGAGTCAGAAAATCCGTAAGACT
>RJWT010026962.1:0-15653 GCA_004365215.1 Cuniculus paca | reverse complement strand
CTGAAGGCAAATATTATCCCAGGAACCATGCAAGTGTCTTTCACAGAAAAGAAAAACAGGCTTATATCATACTTTCCATATCAATAAATTATTTCACAGCATTCATCATTTAGATTTGTATCTCTCTTTGGGCCCAGTGAGGTCTTGGTACTCATATTTCTCACATATCCTAGTCCCTACTTTATTAAAGTTGAACGAATTTATTTTATTATTATATTTCCTTCATTTTTACATGGGAAAAAATCTATAAAAATGTTAGCAAAGGAATAAAATCGACTAAAAGCAACAGCAGTAGTGTAATTAAATTTTAATTCATTTTGTCATATTTTCTTTAGGTAATCTTAAAAAATAACACAGGCTTCCACATCTTGGTTTTCCACTTTGATTTTGTGTAATGATTGCTCTTTCTTAATTAAAAGGGCTGCTGAAGGATAAAGGGGTGGTAATACAATCAGGCCAACCTTTTTCAAATTTCCTTCTTTATTGCTTTCTACCTTAATGAAAACATTCTCACACTAAGCCACAGTGATATCAAAGAACAACACGGCAGTGCATTTAGTATTAGTGTAAATCAGAGAAAATAATTCTGCTGCTCTTTAAAGAATCTGAAAGCAAGATAAGTCACTACTTTTTGATATTCGAAGCACAGAAATTCTTTGAGTTAAATTTGCTGTTAATTGCATCATAATTGTTTTCACCTATTGAATCATTGGAGAAAGACACTTTCTCTTTGAGTGAGTTGGAAAGGCCAAATGGCTGGTGACTGGAAAAATTCAGAAGGGGACAAAGTTACAAAACCAGCTTCAGAAAAGAGACTCCTAATCCGATTGATTATGCCTCAGAGAGTCTGTGAGTTCCTTTTCCAGAACTGAGTAATTCTTTTCTGCTCAACTTTAAATAACTGTAAAATCCAGACTGGTGGAATGATTCCAATATGTGGACAGTGTGATTAATTCAGAGAACTCTGGCATGGTAACAAAGTCAAGTATTTCTCACTGTGAGAAATTTTCAACTTATTTCATGGATAAGAGTGAACAGATTGAGAAGTATTCTGCTTCTATGGGAATAGCATTAAAGAGTGACTCATGGTAAGGGAGGGGGGTGCAAATACACTGTCTTTGCTGGTGGTGTTTTGTTTTGTTTGGTTTGGTTTGGTTTTCATGGTTGAAGAGGTCTTGAGGAAGTGTAGACAACCAGAGGAAGAGAAAGCCTTGAAGTTCGCTGCACTGAGAAGTGACTAATCAAGTACAAGTACTGATCTACTAAATACATGCTGGGCATCTATGATGCAAGACGCTGAGAAAGAGATGAATTTCTGGTCTCATAAATTTTGTTTCTCAAGGCATGAGTTTAGGACTATTTACAGCAGAATTGTTTTTTATGTATGTCAATAGCCTGGGTATCACTCGGGTTAGTGAATGAGAATTTCTGAGGGCTTGGCTTGGGAATATGTAGTTTTAACCTTTCCAACAATATTTAAGCTAACATATGAGGGATGCTAGTTTTGCATTTCTGATCAATGAAGAAATAAGACAAATACACAAGCTTCTGTGATCTGTGGCATAATTTCATTTCCGCAATTGGAGAGTTAGAAACTGCTATTTAGGTTAAAGGGAGAAACGATGCCTAGGAAAAAGTATCTGAAAATATCTAACAAAGTGTTTGAAACAGATGTCCTAAGAAAACATGTAGTTTCTGTAGTTAGCATTTGAATTAATAATGCTCCAGATGAAGAGAGTACATGAGTAGAAGCAGAATGTATTCACGAAAGACTGAATTTTGATTACTAACATTTTTCCACCTTACATTACATTTGGAGAGATTTTTAAAATACTGCTACCCAGGATTACTCAAAATTCTTACTTCATGTGTCTTTTGTAAGGTTTTGAATTAGTTTTTAACAAATGAATTATGGTATAATTTTTATTATTTTTTAAAAAAGAAAGTACACATATGAGCTGTTTGGCTAGAGGAAAGAAAGGATTTTATGAGTAAAGAAATGATTAGTTAATTTGCAAAGTTAGGATATGCAGGTGCCCAGTTCCATTCCAGCTGGTTATAAGAAATGCAAGCTGGACTTCTCGAGGTATTGACAGAGAAGGGAATTTTTAAAACTAAAGAGGGCAGAAGGGAGTCCTGTTAGACCACATTATTTTTTTAAAAAAAGCCTTGCAATTAAACTGAGAAAATTTTTCTTAAATTTTCTCAAAACTACTATCATATGAAGTGATTATACTGAGAAGATAACTCTGGGGAAAAAAAATGAAACTAGCATATGACCAAATAAGTTTCTGTGGTCCTAATTACCCTGGAGATGTATGCATCAAAAATTAGGATGATATATCAAATTTTGAGCATTTTGTGGATGAAAATTATAGATAAACACGATTCCAAAATAACCTATATAAACTCCATTTCTTTATATAGTTTTTTCTTCTTTCCATTTCCTCCTTTCATGGTTTTATTGAACTTTCACAAAAGAAAGTGAAAGTTTTAGAGTAAGTGGGAGAATCTAAGGCTATAAAACTACCTAATTTGAAATATTCCCTACTATTAATTTTGTTCTTTATTGAATCAGACCTTTTTCCCATGAAATTTCCATTTTGAAAAGAAAAAGAATTATAATTTATCTTTATTTTCTGGTAAGTATCTGCATGGAGGTGTGATGTCAGGTATGTATTAACTTACTAGTGTCATGTGTTTTTTTTCCTTTTCTTTTGTCCTTTTAGACTTTGATTCAGGGCCCAAATAAGTCAACAAACCATAATTCTTGAATGTAAATGAAATCATAATTGATATTATCAGCGGAAGTTTCATTATTGTTGCTGCTTGTAGTATTTAATGACCATAAATTCTTAATTTACTTCAAATTGGCCTTCTAGCCTCTGATTTATCCCCGTGTCCTTTCTTTTCTTTTTTTGTAAAAACTTGACTGTCTCAGCCAAGCACCATACTTTCATCTCTCTCAACCTGAACTGTTGTTTCTGCTTCTACATTCAGTGATGGTGCCTTAGTTACTTTCTTTGTAACTGCAACACAATTTCCAACATCCACAACTGCAGGAGGAGAGGTTTATTTAAACTCAGTTTGTAGAAGTTTCAGTCCATACCTAGCTGGCTCCAAGGCAGAACAGCATGGTGGAAAGGGCTGGGAGAAGGAAAGGTGCTCACCTCATGGCTCACAGGAAGCAGTGAGAAGTCAAAGGAGGAGACAGAGAAAGATAAACTCTCCTAGGTCAGACCTACAGTGACCCTCCTCTTCTGACCAGACTCCACCTCCTGACAAGAAGCCAGTTATAAGTTCCCATAATTCAATTCAAAAGCCTACCAATGAGTGCATGAGCTCCTGGACATCTAGATATAAACCATAACAGATGAGTATCTGAGATTGAGAGATTATGGGACGACATAAACATACAACTACCAAAAGAAAGTAATGAGGAAAATAGCAACATCATCTTACTCAAATCTACATTTTTAACATGAGATTTTTATTGTAAACTTTTTAAAAATTTGTGATAAGATGAAAACATCTTTTTTTCTAGAAAAATCTTTCTTAGCCTTTATGCATACTCTGTAGAGTCAGGAAAGAACACACAATCAAATCTGATTGATTATCTCTCCCCCACTCATCTCAGTGTAAATGAGCAAGAATCTTGGAATTATTGGTAGCTGCCTTGTAACCATAATGGGGATATTGCCAGGGTACAACATGGACGTATGGGTGATAGATCAGAGAAAAAATATAATCATCTTTCCTCTAGAATTCCTCAAGTCACAAGAAAATATAAATACCCTTTGCTTTTTAGGTAAGAGTGTATTTTTTTTTCAAACAAAACATTCTTGAGATGGAATAGAAGAAAAATCAATGGATTAGGAGTTAAGAGCCCAAATATGGGACTTAGCATCTAATAGCTACTTTGGAAATATTGGTTTATTGAGAAGATCATCAAATTTTCCATTATCTCCTTATTTGAATTTAGGGAAATCACATGCTTTTAATAGGTTTTAAAATAAAATAAAATAAAATATTATTGGACATTTTCTAAGATCATTTTCTATTAAAAATACATTCTATGACAGTTACACATTAAATATTAGCTATTATTAGCATCGGTATCATATGAGGGATGATTTCTTTGCATTTTCCTCTTTCTTTCTTCCTTTTTTTTTTTTTAATATGGTCTCAGCACAGGCTGACCTCAAATTCACAGCAATCTTCCTGCTGCAGCCTTCCAAATGCTGGGATGACAGGCATGGGCATTGTGCCCGATTTGCATTTTCCTATTTTGTAATTATTTCCTCATTGTATTGTTGAGCATTAATATTTTTAACAAACCTTTGATAAAAGCAATAAGTATTATATTTTGCTTCACTCTAAATTCACTGCACTTTAACACACCTTTTTTGTATCCTTGAAAAAACATAAGATATTTCAGTAGAAAGTTTACTCTTTCACTGTATACTGAAATTATATATCATTATTTCCACAAGTGTTGCAAATATATTGCAATGCATAACTATTATGTGAGTTGTAGCAGTACATATTATTTATCAGTAGTTAATTTTTAGGCTTGTTTGAGCTGTTTATTTTTTTCTTGTTTTGTACTTTTTCTTTTCCTTTTTTATGTAACAAAAAATTAATTACATTGAAATGCTAAAATTGGATGTCATTTTTATTACCTCACCAAGGCTAAAACTGAAAATTACACTTCAGAAGCATTTGTATGGAAGATTAATAATTTTTTTCTTTTTCACTTAGAGAAACAAGTAAACAATTTATGTAGAGAAAAGAGATGATAACTTGACAGAGAAGAACTGAGAGACTATTTATACAACTGCAGTCATGCCAGAATTCCTACCATGTCAGAAACAAATGTATGTTTGATGGGTTGGGAGTGTGTAATGATTCAATGAGGTTTGCAGTTGCTATCAAATTTAAGAAGGAAATTGATTGAACTTCCTAGTGTGGTTGAAGAGGCCATTACTCAAATGAGATGGAGAACCCTACTTCCTAACCTCTTAATAACTTAAAAATTTCATGGCTCTCTTTAAGAATATGGCACCAAATCTTAATATCTGTCCCATTTTTACTTTGTCATCCTTTTTCCCGTTAAAGTAGTGACTCTTGTCTAGTTCTTAAATACAGTAATTTGTGACATTCAAATGAAGACTGAGTTATTGTTAGGCAGCTCTTAGTGTTTCCCTTTGTGTTAGAAGCTGGTTCCTAGAAGAGTTTTCTTTTCAGAGTCACAGCACTAATAATCTTTGTCATGGCATTAAAGAACCACAATAAAGAGCTGACTATCATCCCTCTGTGGTCAGATTCAGTCAAATAGAAGTTGATTACACACGTGGGCATTTAGAATCAAATTACTTCCTGATATTAAAATTTTAGCATAAATATCCTTTCATGTTTTCCTTCATGTTATAGCAGAGAAATTTAACAACTATAATGTATGTAGACATAGGTTTTAGAAGACACAATTATTTTCTTCTTGGCAAAAAATAAAGCATCAGAGAGAAGCCATAACTTTAAAAAAAAAAGCCATGATCATATACTGTGTTATTTTCAATGCTTGTTCATGAAAAACCTGTTTCCAATTGTTCTAAGTAACAATTTTTAAGCTATGGCATAAAGATTTATTCCATTTAGTGCTCTTCTTTTCGTTCCATGGTTTAATTCCCTAAAGGTAAGAAGAGAGCATTTAGGAAGCATCCTTAGGTCTAGATTTCTTAAGGCTTTATTAATTTTTGTTTTTAAAAACTTGCCAAGGAATTCAGTGCAACTAAAGAAATTCAGTACAATTAACATAGTATCACTGTAAGCTACTAGCCTATTAAAAATAATATTAAAACTTTAACACTATTGCAAGTTCATATAAAAATTATAAAGAGCATCATGAAAAGAATGGCCATTGAAGGAGGAAAGTTATGTAATTTTTTAAAAAAAATTCCACTGGTTTCTGTAGGTTAAAAGACGTTTCCATGATTATTTTTAAAGCAAGGTTGACATAGGGCTCTGAAATAGATGAGAGATCAATTTGAGTGTAGTATGGGTTTAAAAGTATCTCATTAGGATTCTGGCTGCCAGTTGTATGTAGTAGAATCACTATGCAGTCTTCCAAACTAACTGAACACAGTTTAACTGATGTGGAAAGGCAGGCTTTAGCTCTAGTGGTAGAAATTAGAATGGCAGTTCTTTTTTTGCTCTATGCAGTGACTAGAAGGGGACTTGGATGAGTCTTAGGGTTTTAGGTAATGTTCTATGTTTTAATCTCAGTAGAAGCTACATACATGTGTTCCATTTGTAAAACTTCATGGACTAGCTTATTTAAGATTTAAATACCTCACTATATGTGATATTTCAGGTCTAAGGTTTACCAGAAAAATGAAAGGACTCTGCAAGGCACATGAATTCAATTATTTAACAAGTCATCATTAAGAAGAAAAATAACTAGCCAAACAAAAACAAAACCTAATGAAAATCAAGTGTAAAGATTTTTACTAGATCTTGAATGAGGGGACAAATAGCCACAAAAAAACCTGCTGGGAACAACTGAGAACAAATAAATACGAAATGGATTGCTGATTATAATGTGAAATTATTTTTAATTTCTTAGCTGTGATAAGGAATGGCTATAGAAGTCTTAGAAAATTCTGACTAATGGGACAGATTTCTCAGCAACCTGTGACCCTGCCATCAGGGTTTCTGACTTCAGAGGCTTTGCTATTCCTTGTCTTCACACTGTGGGGCTTGAGATCATATCTCCTCATACCTTGTAGCTCCAACACCATTGCTGATGCCATTAAAGACCTCATTGCCCTGGATGCTCACCTCAATGGACAGTGCCACCAGTGTTATGGCTACCAGTGTTGCCTGAAGATGCACCCCTCCATCAGCACTACCCCCAGCATTGCAGTTACCACCACAGTAGACTATGCCACCATCAATGTGCACTTCTGCAAGGCTGAAGTCTGTGGTCTATGCCCCAGATCACTGCTACAACTGCTGCCATCAGAACACCTCTGTGGACTTTATGATCATACACCACTGGCATATCCAGTTCACTGCAAAGTTATAACACTACCACCACAAACTCTTGTAGTCTGAACCTTGGAGGCACAACAGACACTGCTGATAGTGATTTAAAGCTGAATAAATCATACATAGGCTACATTTCTGGGTCACTGCATAGCCAAATCTGAAGCCCTAATCATTGGACATTTTATGGTGCATCTAAATAAAAATGTTTTTCTCTATGATACCTAGTTCACATCATTATAAGAAGTGACTATTACATAAGATATATAGACATGAGGGCTGGGGATCTAGCTCAGTGGCCTAAGTGCCTGCCCGGCAAGCGCAAGGTCGTGAGTTCAATCCCCAGTGCCGCAAAAAAAAAAAAAAAAAAAAAAAAGATATATAGACATGAAATTATGGACATGTAAAGCATGAAAAAACACAGAAGCTTGTTGTTTCCAAAGGATCACAATAGTTTTCCAAAAACAGACCATGGCATAAAGGAAATCTATGAAATCTTGAATGAAATTCAAAACAATAATCCTAAGAAATACTCAAGATATCAGGGAATACAGATAAATCATTAAACAAAATGATGAAGATAATTAGTAATTTCAATGAGGAATTCAGCAAAGAAACATAAATGCATACACATACACACAAGAATCAGAAAGAAAGATTGGAGCTGAAGAATTCAATCAACTAAATAAAATAGATAATTGAGAGTGTCAACAACAAAATAGACCAAGCAAAAGAAATAATTACTGAACTTGAAAACAGGTCTTTGGAAATATCCCAGTGAGACTGGTGTGAGTGTGTGGTAAGGCAACTTATAAAATTCATTGTATACTATTAAGTGAGTAAATTTTGCACTGGGGGATTCCTGTAGAAGAGGAAAAAACACTGAAAATACATTTAATGAAATAGGAGCTGAAAAATGTTCAAGTCTTGAAATAGATATGGACATTCAGACCCAGGAAGCTCAAAGAACACCAAAGGCCCTCTCCATGGCATATTATAGTTAAACTCTCAAAGTTAAAGACAAAGAATATACTCTAAAAACAAGAAGAAAAAACAGGGAAGTCATGTACAAAGTGATATCTGATCAACTAACAACAGATTTCTCAGCAGAAATCTTATAGACCACAGAAGAATAGGATGATACATGCAAAATCTGAAAAGAAAGAAATCTGAAAAGAAAAGTTGGAGTATTTTTAGTTAAAATTTGGCAAATTCTCTTCTACTACAATACATTTAAAAACTTAAAACATTCACTGTACTTTATGATCATCCTTCATTGATCAGCAGTTTATGGCAATTTCTGTTAAATAAAAACACTAACACTTAAAAAATCAACAAAACATAGTTGTTTTTGAAAAAAATAAGGCAACAAACATTTAGTTGAATCAACAGAGAAAAAGGAAAGCTCAAGTATAAAAGTAGAAGTGAAAAATAACACATTACAACTAACACTACAGAAATACAAAGAATTCAACTTCTATAAAAAAAAACTTACATGCCAATAAATTGGAAAACTAAAGAAATAAATAAACACTTAGACACATACAACCTACCAAGACTGGGTCAAAAAATATCATCTGCAAACAGGTCAGTAATGAGCAATGAGACTGAGCAGGACTGGGAATGTAGCTCAATGGCAAAGTGCTTATCTAGCATGTGCAACACCGGTTTCTCACTTTAGGAAAAAGCAAGTGCATGATGTTTGTCAGGTGCATCGACACACACCTGAATTCTCAGCTACTTGGGAAGCTGAGGCAAGGAAATCACCATTTTAAAGACAACAAAGAAGAAAAGCATTCAAATTTTTCATATTACTTCAAAAAATTAAAAATGAAGGAACTGTGCCTAACTCATTCATCAGGTTAGCATTACTCTGATACTGAAATCAAATAAAGTCACAACAAGAAAAAGAAAATAAATCAATGTCCCTCGTGAACATATATGCAAAAATTCTCAGCAAAATCAGAGCAAGCCAAATCTAACAGCATGTAAAGAAAATTATACATCATGATCAAGTGGGATCTATCCCTAGAATGCAAGGATAATTCAACATATGCCAATCAATGAATGTAACACTATCAAAGGACTGAAGAACAAATACCACATTATCATCTCAGTAGCTGCTCAAAACATGGTAAGATTCAACATCTCTTTCTAATAAAAACTGCCAAATAATTAGGTGTACAAGGAACATATCACAACACAATAGAGACTATACATGACTAACTGATCTACAACCAATAAGCTGAAACCATTTCCTCAAAGAAAAAAAACAACAACACAAGGAAACCTACTTTTCCCTACTCTTATTGAACAGTGCTGGAAATGAAGCAAAGGGAAAAGAAAGGCATACATATTGTAAATGAATATGCAAAAATTCTCATACATATCTCATACATATCTTATCTTTGTGGATGACATGGTTTTTTTATACATAGAAAATCTAAAGACTTTAGACACACACACACACACATACACACAATTAGAACTGATAAATACAGTAATGTTGGAGGATACAAATCAACATATTAAAAAGTAGCATTTTTATATTCCAATAATGACTTTACTAAAAACAGAAATCAAAGAAACATTTCCATTCACAATTATTATAAAATAATCTCAGACAGTAAAAATCTCTACTGTGAAATTTGTGCTAGGGTGAAAGAAATTGAAGAGGAAAGAAACTGAAGGAAATTGAAGGCTGTCTTGGTTACTTTTCTCTCTCTCTGCTGAGACTAAACACCTGATACCCAAAATTTAGGAAGGAAAGGTTTATTTAGCTCACAGTTTGTGGAGGTTTCTTTCAGTCCATAATCAACTGGCTCCAAGGCAGGGTGATGTGGCAAGGGGCAACTGTTCAAGGTGGCAAAAGACAGCAAAGCAACAAGAGCAAAAGGTAGGAAGAGCAAGCCTCTTTTCCTCCCTTGTATTGTGAACAGGTTACCACCCCCACCCGGGGTGGGTGTAGCACTCATACCCCTCTGTGCCTTTCTTTTGCACAGGTTGAGGATGTTTACAAAGTAAAGACCCTGGCTCCCTGCTGAGTCTCTTGGTTAAACTTCTAAACTTCTCAAGTTGACACAATGTATCAACCATAACAAAGACTAAACCACTGAAAGGATTTTATAGATTCTAGACAGTCTTTATCAAACTATCAATGAAATTTTTCACAGAATACAAAAAATCCAAAATTCATGTGAAACCACAAAAGACTGATGACTCAAAGCAATCTGAGTAAAAAGAACAAAATTTGAAGCATCAAAATACCTAACTTCAAAACATAATAAAAATCACTGGTTACCCAAACAGCATGTTACTGGCATAAAAACAGGCACATAAACCAATGGGACAGGATAGGCAACTCATATATTAATCTATGTACTTATAACCAACTGCTTTTCAGCAAAAGAGACAAGAACATACACTGAAGAAATCATAACCTCTTCAATAAATGGTGTTGGAAAAACTGTATATACATAATGCAGAGGAACGAATTAGAACCCTACTTTTCACCGCTTACAAAAGTGAACTCAAAAGGGATCAAAGGTCTAAATGTAAGATCCAAACTTGAAACTAGTAGAAGAAACATAGGAGAAATTCTTTAAAACATTGAGATAGGCAAAGAGTTTTGGGATAAGATCTTAAAAGGAAAAATAGCTCAATGGGATTATATTAAATTAAGAACCTTCTTTACAACAAAGAAAATGATTGACAGAGTGAAGAGAGAAGAATGAAAGTATTTGCAAATATATATCTAACAAGGAATTAATATCTAGATTATATAAGAAATTCAACTCGACAGTAAAAAATTTGAAAAATGACTTGAATAGACATTTCAAAACAGATATGCAAATGGCCAAGTATATAAAAAACTGAAAACCACTAATATCAGAGAAATACAAATAAAAACCACAGAAAGATATTATTTTACTCCAGCTGGAATGACTGTGTCAAAAAGACAAACAATAACAAATGTTGGTGAGGCTATAGATAAAGGGAACTCTTTCACACTGTTGTGAGCACAGTCATGATGTGAAATAGTATGGAAGTTCCTCCAAGAACTAAAAATGAAACTACCATACGATCCAGGAATCTCACTACCAAAATATGCCCGAGGAACACGAAATAATTATATCAAAGAGATACCTGCACTCTTATGCTTACTACTGTACTCTTTCCAAGAGCCAAGATTAAGAATCAGCCAACATGTCCATCAACAGATGAACGGATAAAGAAAATACAGCATATATGTGTATATTTTATATGTATGTGTGTATATATGCAAGAAAGAATTGCAAGAAAGAATGCAATTATGTCATTTGAGGCGCCAGGGATTAAACTAAAGGAAGCAAAAATAAGCCAGGCACACTAAGATAAATGTATGCTTTCATTCATTTGTGGAAGCTGAAAAAGTTAACTCCATAGAGGAGAATACAACAGTGATTACTAAAGACAAAGAAGGGTGGGAGAGGGGGATACAGAGAGATTGGACAACAGATACTGAAACACAATTAAAGAAGAGGAATTAGTTCTATTGTGCTGCAGCACAACAAGGTGAATACAGGCAACAAAGATTTATAGACCTCAAAATAACTAGCTGAGTCGAAAGTTTCTCAACACATAAAAATTGCAAATATTTGAGCAGATGAAAATGTTACTTTTGCTTATTTGATCATTATTCACTATAGGCAAGAATCAAGTTATCATACTTTATCTTATAAATGTGTACAAACATTATGTGAGAATTAATCATTAAGAATGTTTGTAAAGTGCATATTGATGTGCCTTAATATCAGGCACATTAGGATGTTTACAGCGCACTTTCAGGTGGCTCAGAAAAACTGAGCGTGTGTCTGGAAGCATATTGTGAGAACACGTGTGGTTTTGCATGAGAGAATGTATGAGAATATATATAAGCATGTGAGGTACAACAGTGTGTGTAAAAATGTATGAGAATGTGAGTTTGTGTGTGTATTTGAGTGTGCAGGAGAGAGATTTATTTAATTAAATAAATTTTTAATTCATTGGTCAACAATTGTTAAATCCAAGTGTGGAATATACACTTCCCTCAACATTTCTGTATTTTTTATAAAAATTTCCAAATAAAGGAGGTATTTCGTGCAAAGGAAGGATGACAGAGTGAAAAACTTGTCACTTGACCTGCATCTCCAAGCTTGGGATTCCCGCTGAACTGTTCTGAGGACCAAGATGAAAATAAGAGCGTGGTAGAAGAGTGTGCGCGTAGCAGGCCCGGGATGTCGGATGAGTTACACTCTTCACATGCAAGGCTTCTGAACGCTCACCATCCTAAATCTTATTTTTATATGGCATACATTTAGAAAATTTAGGAGTGTCCTGGAAAGTTGTAACAGCTGGTCTGCCCGTGTTGGGCCCTGGGGCCGGGGGGGTTGAATGTCTGAGGAATTCTGAGGCCTCTGAGGGAAGAATGTTTCAGACCAAGGCCCCAAACTGCCTGGAGCCCACAGTGTGAGAAACAAGCCACTGGACAGGGCCTGACAGATGTTATGAAAGGGTGGTGTTAAGTGCCTTTTTCAGGATATTAAACCAGCATCCTAACTGGCAAAAAAATGAATTGTCACTGACATTATGTCGGCCCACTGGAGACCCTCTCTGCTACTTTCTGTGATCTGGGAACCATTATACACAGGCGAGTGATACGCTCTTGGGCTGGAATCTAAATAATGATTTCTAATAAAACCTATTTTAGGCTGTGCGGGCCAGAGGATAGAGACCAGTCACAAAACATAAAGTACTTAGAGCCACCCTCCCTCCCTTCTCCCTTTTTAAAAGACCTGAATAATGGAAGGGAGATCTGGTGATAAGGCATAAAAAAGGCCTTTTGGTGCTGGCCAATCTGCTTAGCTAATGGCTGTAAACTGACACCCCTAATGAAATAAAAATGTCTCAGTTCAAGTGCATAGCTGCTCAATTGTTCACCACGCGGAACCCTGGCTCTGATCCTGGTGATGGTACTAAGCAACATGCTGAGGATTTCCCACGACTTCCTTTCTCTTCCACCCCTGCCCCCGAAAAGCAAATAAGGGGATCAATCGTGCCCCCAAATAAAGGACAGTCACATCAGAACTTTCGGCCAGAGAAAACAGTGGGTTTTATCGTTTTTATCTCTGTTCTCTGCTTGTGAAAATGGACTAATTATTTTTCATCTCAAAACCTAAGGCCCTGGGGTGGGTTAACATCGACAGGAAGGGTTCTGTCTCGCATTGGGCTTTTAAAAAAGGCAAACGTTGAGACAGAGCAGAGCATGAGTCCTGGAGGCTGTGCGCCCCCAATTCTGCCCTTGGCCACTTCCTCTGAGCTGGCAGCATGGACAACAGACAGAGCAGAAGCCCTGTTCGAATGTGCTAAGACTGCATGGCTGTGGTTACGCAGGTTTCCCCCTCTCCCTAGCGGCTTGCAGTTGTCTGATTTCAATCAGTGGCAGTTCCCTCCACATGTCCAGCCATCAATCTTCCGCCGCCCCTGCATGAGTGTGGCACAACACGGGGCCATGTTCCAGTTAAAAAATAGCCTTTGCCGCAGCTTTCCCTCTTCAGCCACTGATAAGTATGCCTTTGATATTTTTATTAAAAAAAGAAAGAAAACACATTGGGAAATATGTTTCATTTCTTCCAGCCCAGACCAAAACCCCTGAGGTTGAAGAGGACTGAGGTCTGCTGAGTAGCAAAGCAGACAGCTGAGTGCTGCCTTTGAAATTACAGAGCTCTGCCAGGTAGAACAGACCTGCTCCCCCCGGAGCAAATATCAGAAGCTTTGCAGTTTCTAGGAGGATATGCCCAGCAGAGCGTTATGCCTCGGTATTTCACCGACAGCAAGTCAATATCACAATGTCACAATGTCAAAATCGTCCTCCTCCAATGAGAGAACGCATGAAACGGGCAACATGGATTGGAAAGGCAGAATTAGAAAATAAATGGAGGCCCCCTCCTTTATTCTTTGGCATGCCCTTTGATGGATTTTAGAGCACCTTTGGTAGACTCGCTGCATCTCCAGTGTCACTGCACACTGCGAGGCAGGAAGGCAGACCGCGGTGGCAGTGGGGAGAGTGTGGGGGCAGGGCAATGTCACACCCACAAAGGGCTCTCCTGGCTGGGCTCCTGGAGATGCTTGCCCACTTAGTCACCTCTAGGAGATGACACAGTAAACACTCTGTGGCTGTGTTCAGCTGCCTATTTTAAAATAGGCTGTCCCAATCTTCTTATGCTCAAGGGTCCACCTACCTTCCTGACAGAGTGACTGGCAAACCTGGAGGTGTGGGGATGCAGACATACTGGTCCCTGTGGATCTGTGTCTCCAGGCTTGGAGGCTTCTTTAAGGCTAAGGTTTAGGAGTTGGACAGTGATGTTTGTTCCAGTTAGATTTTTCATTGAGGTCAACCCAGGACCGGCATGGACCTTCCAGTTATTTGGTTTTGTACCTGGCAACCTAAGAATGGAATTTATGGCAAAACAGCACCAGTCCGCATCCCACCCTTTTCCCCTAAGACTCTTTGGGGGCTGCAAAACCATCTGCTGTCCTTTGGTTTTTAGGGCTGTGCAGTGGTGCTGCAAGTGGTTAAGACCTGTGTAGAAACCTTGAGGAGGTGGGATGGAGGAATTTCAAATTGGCATGACGTGGCACTTTGAGGTGGAAAATCTATGGGTCAGAGGTCATTTCTATTTTGGAAAATCTTAGAATTAAAAATAGCAGAAAAGGGTTGGAGATTTGAAAAAGCTGGCAGAACTTGTTCCAGACATCTTGTACTATGTATGCTTGGGACAAGGTTTCAGGGACAAGCCAGCCTTCTGTCACAGGCTGGGTGACAAGACAGTAAGTATTTCCACAAGGTGGTATCCCCATTTTAAATATGGAGAACTGATTTCCATTAGGAAGGGGGAATGAGTCATAAAAGTTCCAAAAAGACACAAAGGAAGCAACCTTTTCAGTAAGTACAACTTTAAACTATTTAAATGACTTGCCCATCTGGCTAATCCTTTTACCATGGATCTACTGAATCCACTGACTTCCCATACTTGTTAGCTTGCCAAATTTCATAAAATTTTATTAGTTCAAATTGTTTAGTTTATGAATAAATGAATGAATAAAATTGATGTTTGTATTGGTATTAGTTAATATGTTGCCTGTGGCTTAATTGAGGATATAAAAACTAAAGCAGAATAAAAAAGTTGTTTATTCACTGAACACAGATTTTAAAGAGCTGTCGTGTATTAGGCACTGTTCCTAGAGGTAGGGATGTAGAGAAAAAAGACAAATACTTCATGAAGCTTAGATACTAGAGAAAGTGACATGCAATAAATAATTAAATGGAAAAACAACAGGTAAAATATAAATATATTTATAAATGCTACTAGTACTAATGCAGAGGTGTTGAGGGATGGCCTTTCTGAAGACTTATTAGAATAGATTTTTAAATGATAAGAGTGAGGAAGCCAGAGAATGATGTGAGAGAAGAATGTTCCACACACACAAAGCAGACTGCATGTGTGAGAAAATAACAGCAAGTCCATGGTAGTGTGACCAGCCATGCTGGCCTGCCCAGGATGAAAGGGGTGACTGGGACACAGAACTTT
>RJWT010026961.1:0-15652 GCA_004365215.1 Cuniculus paca | reverse complement strand
AAAAAAAAAACCTTTCTTTTGGAATTTATAAACCCACCCTTTTCACTTCCTTTTAACCCTTTCACCCAGCTAACATTTCTGATGAAAAAGCTTACAATTCACCAGTAAGTTTAATTTGCTGTGATTTCTTTTTAAAAATAACAGCAAAACTTGTCAATTTCACAGATATTTCACACTAACACATCAAAAGTTTTAGGCTTTAATAAAATCAGCCGCTTATTACCTTTCATTTACAAAAATAACATGTGTATAATCAGTGATACACTTGTCTCAAGTTCTGTAATTTTTAAAAGTTTTACATCTGCATTTTCTGGCAATGTACAAAGTTGACTTACTTTTCCTGATGTATCCTTATAAAACATAAACTACAAATATCAGATTGGTAGTAAAAATCAGCTTCTTTTGTTTTGAATCCTTTTTTTCATCTGATATATCAGTTTATATCATTTCACATATGCAATATAAAGCCTATATTATTTAAATGTCAATTTTAACCATTGTATTCTGATTTTAAATATTTTTTTTTCCAGCACCGGGAATCGAATTCACAACCTTGCACTTGCCAGGCAGGTGCTTACGCCACTGAGCTAAATCCTCAGCCCTTTAAATATATTTTTATTCATATGGTTCTGTTTTTCAGTTTCTAGGGGAAAATACTGTTTCAGAGAGATTAAGATGTGTATTTTAATTTGTAAATCTCTAGAAAGAGCAATAATTTTTAAATAGCAGGGGACATTTTGTAGGTATTTGGCTTCTTGGTTGCTCTCATTACCTGTTATCGCCTAACAAATTTTATGGTGGACCTTCTGACAGTACTAGAAAACTAAGATGATGTGCATGCTAACGTTATACTTGTGAGTGAAAACATTAGCATAATAATAAAGACTAGGAACCCTATTAAGAGTCATGGCCCACATTTTTAAGACTATATGCTCATGGGCCGGGGATCTAGCTCAGTGGCCTAAGCGCCTGCTTGGCAAGTGCAAGGTCGTGAGTTCAATCCCCGGTGCAGCAAAAAAAAAAAAAAAAAAAAGTATATGCTTATCACTACACATAGATGGCTCGTTTCAAGAAAGGCCCAAATAGTCACAGATTTTTTTTCTATGACACTCAACTTTTTTTCTATGACATTTGTTAGAGTGTATGAGGAGTACTTTAAAGTGTGTCTTTGTCAGAATGCTTTGCAAATAAGTGGCTACCTTTTCAAAAATTTTCCTCAAAGTGCTCTTTAAATTAATACCTTTGGTATGCTTGAGCAGGATCATATAGTGAAGTGTCTGATGATTCTTTCTTTGATGTGGGGGAGAGGGGAGGTGGCTAGATATTATTTGAACCCCAGGCTTTGCCCATGCTGCACAGCTCTGTCACTGAGCTACAGCCCCAGTGTCTAATGATTCTTAAAGTATTATTTCTAGAAGTGTCATACATCTAAATATTAGTTGCATGGTTTCTCTTCATGCTTCATTATACCTCAGGTTATTTAAAAGATGTAACATGTTTTATCTTTAAAGGACCTCTGTTTCAATACAGTGTGTCTCTCTCAGGAGCCTCCAGCACGTATTTCTTTTCTATTGTGTACTTGACTGGTCAGAGCAGAGGAAGAAAATCTTGAGAACAGTACCTATTTCCCCCGTTGTCACTGTTGTCTGATAGGGTTTTGACTAGGATTAAAGTCAAGCCAGTGGGGGAAAGCCTGTAAAATTATACCTGTAATTTAATGTACTGTGAATTCCGTGATTTTCAGTTTAGCATTTATTGTGTTGCTTTTTTGTTTTTTCAGGAGAGAGCTTTGCAGAATTCAGATCTGCAGGAGCCGATGATGGTTTCACTGATTTTAAAACAGCTGATAGTGTATCACCACTAGAGCCACCAACAAAAGACAAAACTTTTCCAGCGTCCTTCCCCACAGGAACTATACAACAGAAACAACCACCACAAATAAAAAATCCTCTGAACTTAGCAGACCTAGATATGTTTTCCTCAGTTAATTGTAGCAGTGAGAAGCCATTGTCTTTTTCAGCTGCATTCAGCACATCAAAATCAGTTTCTACACAACCTCAGCCAACAGGTTCTGCTGCAACTACAACAGCACCAACATCAAATAAAAGTTCTAGTTTGGCTGATGATTTTGGTGAATTCAACCTTTTTGGGGAATATTCTAGCCCAGCATCTATTGGGGAACAAGATGACTTTGCAGACTTTATGGCTTTCAGTAATAGTTCTATTTCATCTGAACAAAAGGCAGATGACAAATATGATGTGCTTAAAGAGGAAACTAGTCCTGTTCCTCTAACCAGCAACTTGGGCAGCACAGTGAAGAGTACACAGAACCCAACTGCTGCATCTACCAAGTATGATGTCTTCAAACAACTTTCTCTAGAAGGAGCTGGGCTAGGTGTTGAAGAATTAAAAGATAGTACTCCTTCTGGAAAAAGTGATGATGATTTTGCTGACTTCCACTCCAGTAAGTTTTCTTCCATGAACTCGGACAAATCCCTGACAGAGAAAACAGTGGCTTTCAGACACACCAAAGAAGACTCTGCTTCAGTGAAGTCCTTGGATCTGCCTTCTATTGGTGGTAGCAGCGTTGGCAAGGAGGACTCTGAAGATGCTCTCTCTGTTCAATTTGACATGAAATTGGCTGATGTGGGAGGAGATCTTAAGCATGTCATGTCTGATAGCTCTTTGGATTTGCCAACAGTTAGTGGCCAGCATCCTCCTGCTGCAGGTGAGGAATTGGTGAGATTGCTCTGGTGATGGTGATGTAGATTTCAAAGATGATATGGATGTTAAGTTACAGAAGAGTGAGACTCTGGCCCTTTACCTTTACTAATTTCTAATACTTAACCTCCTTATTGCCAGTCTCTTTGAAGCAGTGTTAAATTTGATTCTGTGGATGCTTGGATATACTGATACTGTGACTACTCTGAAACTTAGATTGGATAGCTAAGACATTTTTATTTTTGAAATCCAATACCAACTTGGTTTTCAGAGGCTCATAGAAATCCACTGCTAAATGAACCTCACATTGCCAGAAATTTTATAAAGACTTTTGCATTTTCCACAGTGTTTCTTCATTTCTGTGAGCAAAGTCAATGTTTCCTTCTCCTTTTTTCTTCTCTTGGGTATTTCTAGCAGCTGCCAATACAGCATTCTGTTATGGAAACTATTATGAATTGAGAAAGTGAAAATTCTTATCAGTTTTACTGCAGTTTGCCACATCCCTTCAAAAGAGGAAGAGGGAGAAAGCTTACAGTATTTGTGGATATTCTGTGTGTCAGGGTCTGACAAGGAGGCGGGCCTGTGGTTTTAGTGGAATACAGGTAATGTTTTCAGTGTGAATGTTATTACTGGAAGTATTGAGTTGTAACAAATCTGTAGATGCTAGCATAGGGTAATACTAACTGATAAAAAGTTGAAAACATCTTATTAGGGAACCCTCTTTAAATTCCGTGTGGATTTACATGTAGCAATTTATTCTCTAGTCCAACTTCCTATCATAAAACTAGATTCCCAAGTGTCCTAATTTTTGTTTTGTTTTTTAATATGTATATAGAAAGATAAACCTATTTTGTGGCCTTTAATAATGAGAACTATCTCAGTATTACTGTATTATTCTAGGAAGTGTATTATGCATCCTAGGGGTTTGGTTTGGTTTTGTTTTGTTTTTAACCTGAAAGACTTTTAAGACACTTCCAAGTTTACAGGTTCAGGCAGAAATCAGAAAGTACTATAGCTTTCTCATATGTCAAATCAGTGAGTCAGAAAACAAAATTGCATCTATCCTTTGGTTATTGAAATATTGGAGGTTTTCTTAAGCCAGGTGCTGAATCAGGAGCAAGTTAGCAGAGATGTTATGTTTCACATTGCCACTTGCTGAGGGGTTTTCTAAGCACACTGGACTGTCTGAAAAGCTCCTTGTGCCCTTGACTATTTCCTTTTTGAGTTTTTTTATACTTTACTTCAGAAAATTTCCTATTTTTTGCTGCTGTTTGTTTGATAGGGTGTTTCTGTTTTTCTTTGTTGTATGAACTGCTTGAGCCACAACAGTTGATTGCAAAGTACTCTGTTTTCTGAATAACACTCTAATTTTCATTTTAAAAAATCTCATAACATGTATACTAGCCTTTGAACTCTGAAGTTATTAATTAGAAGCTATTTTTCTGAAAATGAATCTATATTCTTTCACAGTGCCAAGCTAGATTCTTTATGAAATGAGTGTAATCTGGGTTTGGGGTGTCTTTTTCTCCCCCATTTTATTTGAGGAGGGGGCTTGGTTTTTTAACTGAGCTTGTTCTAAAGGACCTGTTAAAATAATCTGTGCTCATGTTCTCCATGTATGTTTGGAACATTCCCAGATTGGAACTTGCTGTGTTCAAGTCTCCTCTTCAGTGTGGGAATGTTCTTCAAAGCAGATTGTTTCCTTTCGTTGATCTGTAAACCTCCTGTCATAAAGGAGCAGTATCCCTTTAGAGCGGTTGTTAAAGGGGCTTGTCTGACCAAGGAGCTGCACCTGTACTGTTGTGGAGCAAAACTGCTGTATACATGGATTTAAGAGGGTGAATGGCAGGGATTTCCTCAATACAGTGTGGTTTTAATGAATGCACCTGTTGACCATGGTTATGTCTTGCTTTCTTAGTGTGAGGGTTAAACGTGTATCTTGTTACAGAAATAAGAAGTGGGCTGATGAAGTGAATGAAACCCAGTAGATTTCCATCTATGGACCTTAATCCTGTTTAGAAACCCTAACTTAACTCTGAAGGGGATACTGTCTCTTTTAATTCTTACTGTAATTCTTTGTATGAATGATAGATAATACTAATAGCATTGCCTGATTTCTCTGCATATTATTACATTTAACCCTTTGAGCCGTTGCTGCATATAATTTCAACTAGGCTGCTCTTTCCCCCACTACTAAATTTAATCTCTCTGGCACTGAAGCATCTTGATGTTCAGTCATTACGAGCATTGGTTTTGTTGACAGCAAGAGCTTACCCTTGTTGGTGGCATTCTCAAAGGGTTAGCAAGACTTCTGTAGCTAACTACCTGTAAAGTAGGTCTTTGTTGACATTGAAAACTGTATTTTAATCAGCACCTTAATTTTTTGGGGGGCCGCTTTTCTGATGTCTTTTTTTTTCAATTTAGATATTTTCTGTGTGAATGTGCCTTTTCAAACTTGCTTTCATATATTCCTCTGCCAGTACTGATCTGCATGCTTATCCTGATGACTTATTTTCCAGCTCTTCTGTACCACTCTCTTTTGTGATCTGTAAGTCCTGTGTTAATAAATAATTCTTTGGCATATTTTGAAAGTGTGAGGATGTGTGTAATTTGTATTTTTTCAGGGTCAGACTAAAATATCTGACTGATATAAAGCAACTGTAAAGCAATTAGTATCCCTTGAGACTAGATGGATTTTCCCTTTTCTTTTATTTCCTCAAACACCTATCTCCTAAGAAAATGCTGCTACATTTCAGCCTTTGTCTCTTATAATTCCATTGGTGTAAGTTTTTAATGTGGCATTGGGTTGAAATATAACTTTATTGGGGGTATAGCTCAATGGTGGAGGGCTTGCTTTATGTGTAAGGCCTTGGGGTTGATCCCCATTACTATAAAAAGAAAAAGAGAGAACTTTAAACCTAAAAAAAGTTTAAACCTTACACCACTTTATATAAGGGACAGAGAAATGTTCTTCACAATAAGAAACTAAATTATATTTTACTATAGAGTGTCTGTCTCTACTTGGTTGATAATCTGTGTAATGGAAAGTGCTTGGTTAACATTAAACAGGAAGTTGTCAGGACTACACTTTGAATTTGAAATTGGATATGCCATCCAATATTTGTAAAGCATTTTCATTCTTTCTAACTTCAGACGGAGGTAACCCTTAGTCTTTTTTTACTCATGGTACATAAAGCACGTTATTAAAACAACTTTAGGAGATGTGTCAAAATAAGCTTTAAACTATTTTCATTTTTAAGAAAACAATTTGTAGATAGACCAATGAATGTTAACAATAGACCAAACTTAGAAGCTACTGTATTTTCTCCATTTTAGAATATTATACATAGAAACTGTGGGAATAATATTGTTTTTTCAGGTCATAAATGCAAACCAGATAAAACCCTTAGGAAAAAGAATTATTTCAGTGGTTTAAAATTTTTATTTTAAAAATTTAATTCTTAGGTTTTTTTTTTAAGAATTTGAGGAAGAAAGGAAATTAAACAATTGAAACTGAGGATTTTTAAATAATATTCCTGAAAGATCACTTTCATATCTGAAATATACCAGTTGAGAAAGAAAAAGGTTACTTGTTGGAATTTAAATTAACTCTTTAAGAAAAAGCTGTGCCCACCATTCAAATTACAGTGATTTTCAAGGCACGATGTGTTAGAAACTTGAAAGTTGAGTAACATTGGTTTAAAAAAAACCTTGTGTAATGCACTATGTTTTAATTATGATGCGTGCTGGTAACAAATTTGGAAGAAAAAATATCCTGCTGTAGCCTCCATCTAGTGATAATAACCTCCTCCCCTGCACTTAGGAGTTTCCCTGTCCATCTAAGACTGCTTTTAATTCTTTTCTGAGCAGAAGTAGCTAACTCTGTGTATTAAATGTACATTCACAAACTGAGTAGTTTTTGCTAAATAGCATATTACTTTTTAGAGGTAGTTTTCATAGTCTCATACAATGGTATAAAGTTTTTTGCAATAAAGAGTTGAAGAGTTGGAGCCAGGCGTGGTGGCTCACTCCTGTAATTCCAGCTCTCGGGAGGCTGAGACAGGAGGATCATTGTGAGTTCGAGACCAGCCTGGGCTACAAAGTGAGCTCAAGGCCAGTCTGAATGGCATAGTGAGTTTCAAAAAGACAAGGGCTAGGGATCCAGCTCAGTGGCCTAAGCGCCTGCCTGGCAAGTGCAAGGTCATGAGTTCAATCCCTGGTGCTGGGAAAAAAAAAAAAAGTTGAAGAGTTGGGCCAGGAATTTAGCTCAGCAGCTCAAGCGCTTGCCTGATAAGTGCAAGGTCATGAGTTCAATCCCTGGTACCAAAAGAAAAAAAAAATTTGAAGAGATCTGTACTAATAGTTTCAAACAAACGAAAAAAGTAGTGTTTTCCCAAATGTCAAGTAAGATATGGGGTGGATGGTTAATGGTTGACCTCTGTATCAGTGCCCGAGAAAGAAATTACACAAACATATTTATGTTCTACAGTCACTCTGTTGTTTTGTTACAACCTCTGCTAATTTTTGGAAGTAGCAGATGAGCACAGAAGGAAAACACTGGTAATCAAAATCCTAAATTAATTCAAAAAATCTATTCTGCCAGGCGTGGTGGCTCACGCCTGTAATCCCTACACTTGGGAGGCTGAGACAGAAGGATCATTTTGAGTTCAAGACCAGCCTGGGCTACAAAGTGACCTCAAGGCTGGCCTGAATGGCATAGTGAGGCCCTGTCTCAAAAAGACAAGGGCCGGGGATCTAGCTGAGTGGCCTAAGCACCTGCCTGGCAAGACTAAGTGCCTGTCTGGCAAGCACAAGGTCATGAGTTCAATCCCCGAGCCGCCAAAAAAAAAAATTTTTTTTTTTTTTGAGATGAGGTCTTATTGTATATTACCCAGGCTGATTTCAAACCACATCTCAGCCTCAGAGTAGCTCGGACCCACAGGCATGCAACCCAGCTGTTTTTGTTTTTTTTTAACTGATTTATTTTATTTGCCATACTGGGGAGTGAACCAGGGTCTTGTGTATGGTTGGCAAGCACTCTTACCATTGAGTGATATTATTTTATTTTTTAAAAAACTGCTTCTAGGGGCTGGGGGTTTAGCTCAGCAGCACGAGTGCCTGTCTGGCAAGCGTGAGGTTGTGAGTTCAATCCCCAGTACCAAACAAAACAAAACAAAACAAAAAAACTGCTTCTACCTTTTTATCGCTGCGTCATGTGAGTATTTTGATAAGTTCTTTCAGAAAACGTTGGCTCAATAACCTTGAGAACATAGAAGTGTTATATACTGTACTACAGGAGGGTCTTGTAAAATCTGCCTTCTCCCTTGCTTGGCCAAAGGCCTCAGTTGAAATTGCTATATTCTGTGCTCACTTGGTATCATTTTAATGAGGTTTTTATTGTTGATTTCAGACAATCTCACAGTCCAGCTGTGTGTCCTAACATTATTTCTTGACCATTTAGCCTCCTCTGACTTAAAATATCTGTAGGATTACTACTTTTCTTTATTGAACCTACACAGAAATTTGAAGGTGCTTACAGATAGTATGAATAGAATTTAAACCATAGCATTAGGGGAGTCATAACTAAGGAAGAATGGAAGGTTTTTGTGCAGATCAGAAAATACCGGAAAGCAATTATACGACAGCATTCTATAACCTGTCACATTATACTGTGGTCACTTTTGTTCCTTGTTTTCTTCAACACTTAGGGTGTTTGAGACTTACAGAACACAGGCAAATCAGGTTGCATAGTTAATAGAGAATTTTCTCTAAAGTAGAATAGGCCCACAGGTGGAGAGAAATGGCAGTGAACAGATATGTAATGGTTTACTTTTCAGTAAGGAAGTCTGGATTAAATCAGTGTTAGAAACTAAAAGATACTTCTTCCTTAGTCCAATGAACATTGTTATTGCTACTTAAAAATAGTGGAATTTGCACACGTATTTCCTTTCTTCTTTCCCTAAATTCCTTCTTCAAAACCCAGTAATTCTTAATCCCCAAGCATGTACAACTTTAGAACATGTTCACAGGAATGGGGATGGCCTTTTGTGTCCTATAGCAGCAGTTCACATTCTTGGAAATAACCTTGTTTTCAATGTACAACATCAATCAAAAGGGATTTGAATAGAGGTTATGGAAGAAACTGATAGAGCTACGTGCCAGCATATAAAGGAAATTCATGTCTTGATTTGTGATGGAATTCATGATGGAAAACAGATTGTGTAGCTTATTCCTTTGCCCTTTGTAATAGGACATTCCTGGTTGCAAACAAATACATGTGTTAAAGCACACAGTTCTGTATATTATCTGTGTGCAATTGCAGTTCAACTTAGCACAGCCTAGGAGTTCTCCGGTGGAGTAGGAAATACAGTACTGATTTTCTGTTCACTTTATTGCATTCATTTTCCATTTTCCTTTTCTTTTTCTCTTGCAATTTTCACAATTCGGCTATCAAACTGCAAAAAGCCATCTATTGTAACTTCAGTGATTACAAATGAAGTATGAGTTATTCCCCATCATTTTTCCAGACAGGTCTTCTGTCACTTATGTTGTAGATATTACATAATCTTTAATATTTTTAAAAGCATTATATAATACATATAACTGGACTTAGAAAACGTGTAGCTATTAACACAGGAAATGGGGAATTTTCTTACTTTAACCTACTTTCAATGAATTGACAACCACATTTTTCTTAGAAAATAGTCTACAAACATTTATTATGCCAAGAAATAGTATATTTATTTATATTGCTTATAAACAGATGTAGCATAGGTGTTATGTAGGTGTTCTGCCTTTATATTACTTAGGTGATGTCAGTTTTAGTACTTGCGTGTTCAAATGCACTTCAGTAAAATACTTTTTTCACAGTAGCCAGTAAATTATAAAAGTAAATTTAAAACTCAACTTCAAGGCTTAATTTTGGTGAATCTTGTTGCTTTTTTGAGACAGTCTCACTATGTAGTCCAGGCTGGCCTTGAACTTACTATGTGGCGCAGGCTGGCCTCAGACTCTACAATCCTCCTGCCTCAACCTTCTGAGTGCTGGAATTTCAGGCCTGTGCCACCTCACCCGGGTGTCTTATATTTACGTTTTTAAGTTTAAAATATTTTATTGTAAGACTTTCATTTTTGTTTTGTTTTCTTTTAATCTTTCATTTGGTCATTTCTATGAGTTCTGTTAGGCAAAATGTTATATGCATATCATTTTTAATAAAAATATGGTTTATGGAAGGCCTGTGTAGTTAGAAAAAATGCTTAAAAGCTCTTCAGCAATGGTATTTCCTTACTGCTTTTACTGCCTTTTTACCTGATTATTTGAGTCATTTCAAATTTTTAAAAATTTCTTTCCTGTCGCATATTGCACAAAAGGGTCTTTTTATTACCATAGCAACTTGATTGCAGTATTTGATCTGAAGTCATCATTTTATTAAATTTATCTTTGGTCTCTAGCAAAATTGCTACCCTCTAATTGATGAGATTCTGGAAGCAGTCCTTTTGTTTCCCAAAAGAGCTTTCTGGTATGCTCTAATAAAAGAGTATCTGTCTTGTGAAACATTTTTCTGCATGTACTCCTTGACATCTAGTCTTGTGTTTGCGTAACTGCATGTGTCTCCTGAGTGTCACCTCACTTGATTCTGGACACCTTCTGACCCCTTTAAATGGTATGAGAGGGGCTACAGTAAGAGACTAGGAAAGCATTTTGCCTAAAGTCTTAATTTCATTCATCCAAAACTGTAGGTTTTCACTTGAATTTTTCCCTTTTATTGAATAAACCATATTTAAAGGGTACCATTTGCACAACAGAATTTTAAAATATACATCTTTCAGTAAGAAATACTTGCTTTTCACTGGTTGGCTTTTTCTAGCATTCTCTGTTATTAATTTAGTGACCATAACAGAACATAGAGAAAAAGATTGGGGGTATACTGTTAGAAGAGCTCTGTTAGGAGCTTCCTACCTTTCATGAGCTATGCAGAATTACTATGAAAGCAAGAAAAAAATGACCCAGGACTGGTTTACCTATTGACTGAATTATAAAAGTCTGGGTCACAAACTTTAGAACCCTTTCCTTGTAAATAATATATGTGATTGTCAGAGACATTCCTCTTTCCTCATACACAGGGACTAAAATGAAACGAACGCTTATCAGCCCAACCAAGTGAACAGCACTGCTGTGAAAGGTGTTTCTCCCCCACCAGCCATGTTCACCCTCAGCTGGTTTTACTTTTTGAAAATGAGCAAGAAACTTTTTCTCTACTAACAACATTAAAGTGATAAATTGGCTTTTTATTTTTACTTAAAATAATTCCATCACAGGCCTTGAAGCAGCATCTAAATGTCAGGTTGTGGCCAGTAGCAACTGTGCTGAACAGCCACTATCTGTGTTACGTATTGCTCACTAGACTCTGAGCTGGCCTTCCATGCACATTACCATAGTTGATTATGCTAACACAGCCCTTCTAAGTACATGGTCTTCTCCTCAGTTTACAGATAATCAGACCATTTTTCAGAAATATGAAGGGGCAAAGTTGAATTCAGATCTCTCTGAATATAAAACCTGCATGCTTTCTGTTTTATGACACCTGTTAAATTATTTAAACACAAATTAAGAATGCTTTGTGTGAGGCTTTTCTTTTCAATAAACTTTATTTTGTAACAAACAAATGAGGCTTCTCTCCCAGAATTCCTCCCTTCTTTTTTAAATTGGGGAGGGCACCTAGTTGAAGCAGAAACAGGTTGCCTAAGTCCTAGACCCTTGCTTCTACTTTTTTTAAGGGCTAATGTAGATTAATTTTTCTTTCCTCATACTCTTACCACAGCAATATGACATCCAAATTGACCAAAATAAAGCTAGGTAAGTAATTTCTTGATTAAAATCTCATATTTGGCCTTACCTGAGACAAACTTCTTAATGACTTTTTAACAGTTAAGTGACATCATTTGTACTTTAGTTTGAGTAGCTGTCAATTTTTAGCTTGTCATGTACATTCATGCAGTTGTGTCTTAAAGGAACATTTTCCAACCAAGTCCAGAGGATTTGGAGACATATTTTAGGCAGGGAATGTGTTAGTTCATTTATAAAAGAGCAATTTATGAAATGACTTTAATCTGAAGAGAATATACCTTAGTAGATGAATCTCCTATGTTTCTTGGTAATTTTTATATTCAAAGAAAATAATTCTTTGTAACTAAATGCCAACTCAAGGTTAATGTGGGTTTTTTAAGATCAGATGTCACAGCCTAACTTCTTTAATTTTGGCACAAGTTCTAAATATAGTTACTCCAGTATACTATAAAACTAATCAGATGTGCTAGGCACTTTGCCTAAATTATGAGCTTGCCTCTAATTTTGGGGTCTTATTTCCCTTTCAGATATAGAGGACTTAAAATATGCTGCTTTTGGAAGCTACAGTAGCAATTTTGCCATGAGCACATTTACAAGCTATGACTGGTCAGACAGGGACGATGCATCTCAGGGCAGAAAACTCTCTCCATTTGTCCTCTCAGCAGGAAGTGGGTCCTCCTCAGCTGCCTCAGTTCTTCAAAAGAAAGAGACATCATTTGGCAGTTCTGAAAACATCATGCAGACATCTCTCTCCAAAGTAACCACCTTTGCAAGTGAAGACAGTCTTCCAGAGACTACCTTCCCAGCTTTTGCCAGTTTTACAGACATGATTCCTCAGACCAATGAGCAAAAGGAATATGAAAGTGGAGACTATAAAGATTTCACAAGACAGGACCTATCCATAGCGGAACAGAACCAAGAGATCACGTGTCCAAGCCCAGCTTCCAGTGGTGCCTCTCTTGAAACCCCCAAAGAATGTTCAGATGACTTTGGAGAGTTTCAAAGTGAAAAGCCCAAAATCAGCAAATTTGACTTTTTAGTAGCCAATTCACAAAGCAAAATGAAGTCCAGTGAAGAAATGATCAAAAGTGAGCTAGCAACCTTTGACCTTTCTGTTCAAGGTGAGTAGTGTCAAAGTAGATTTTACTATCATAAATCTTAGAAATTCTTCCTTAAGAAGAAAATGTTGGCTCCTAGTTTAGCAGGAAATAGATTTTCCATCTTTTGAAATCAGTGTCAATGACAGATAACTGAAATAAAGATCTCCCTGAAACTGAACTGAAGTCAAATCAGTATGTCTTAGACAATTGCTTTTGGACTTTAACTATAAATATAGCATAAGGTTATTATACATTGGCTTGTTTGCTTAGAAGTATGCTGTTTAAAAAACAGACTGAGTCAGATGTCTAGATCCACATCTGTAATCGCAGCATCCTGGGAGGCTGAGGCAAGAGGATCACAAGTTCAAGCCCAGCCTGTGCAATTTAAAGATTTAATAGACCCTATCTCAAAATAAAAAAGTGCTGGGGTTGTAACTCAGTGCCAAGTCCTGGTTCTAATCCCCAGTACTTCCAAAAAAATAAAAGCTAAGAAAACCAGCCAGGCGTGGTGGCTCACGCCTATAATCCCAGCACTCGAGGCTGAGACAGGAGGATCCTTGTGAGTTCAAGACCAGCCTGGACTACAAAGTGAGCTCAAGGCCAGCCTGAACAGCATAATGAGACCCTGTCTCAAAAAGACAAGGGACGGGGACCTAGCTCAGTGGCTTAAGCGCCTGCCTGGCAAGCGTGAGGTCATGAGTTTAATCCCTAGTGCCGCCAAAAAAAAAAAACTAAGAAAACAAGATGGTATCTTTTTTTAATAAAAAGGAAGGAGCCAACATGATATAACCACAGTTATATCTCTGACTGCATACAGTGTCTTAATCTAGAGGCTGCAAAGTCGTGGCTGTGGATCTGCATCTGGCCTGCAGAACTGTTTTGATCTACAAAATGTGAAGTCATTGGTAATATTTAAAAATTATGAGATTTCAAAATCTGGGTTTCTAGCTTTTCTTGAAAAGTCTAATAGCTGATGATGCTGGGCTTCATCCCCATATCTTTTTTTTTTTTTTTTTGTGGCACCGAGGATTGAACTCATGACCTCACGCTTGCCAGGCAGGCACTTTACATCACTGAGCTAAATCCCCGGCCCCATCCCCATATCTTGACAGTCAACTGCTGCTGAATATTAATACTCCTCATAGATAGGTAGACTCTCCCAGTTTACCCCTCTCCACCACTGCTATCTCCAGCTGGCCTCGAGCATCACTTACTTCACTTGACTGTTTCAGAAGAGTTTACCTCTTCTACTCTAATCTCATCCTGATAGAAGAGATCATGGACTTCACTTGCATTGAGAGAGTATGAGGAACCTCTGCTTGAGTTAAGCCGAGTAATCAAAGCCTTTCAATGTATTATCCACTCCTCCCAGGGTCGCACAAGAGGAGTTTGAGCCTTGGCGATAAAGAAATTAGCCGGTCCTCTCCTTCTCCAGCTCTGGAGCAGCCTTTCAGAGACCGTTCCAACACTCTGAGTGAGAAGCCAGCTCTGCCTGTCATCCGTGACAAGTACAAAGATCTGACTGGAGAGGTGGAGGTGAGCAGGGTTGTTTTCTACAGAATAGCACATAAAAGACCAGCTGAGTCTTGAAGACTCCAGAAAAAGGGCTTTCAGCTTTCATATGGGGAAGTGGCAGGGAGGAGGCATAGGCACCAGATGTAAAAGATAATTGAAATGAAAGACTGGTAACATTAGCTCTAGATGAAAGCACTTCTCAGATGTGACTTCCACTAAACTAGTCAGAGACCCTAAAACTGAAAGTATTCATGGGATTTCTAGGAGGAGAATATTTGGAGGATTCTTTTTGAGTGCTAGTTTATCATCCTACTGTTATATAAGTACTGTGTGCTAATCGGTTAGGCCACTAAAGCTCCTTATCGTTTTACTGAATGTGAACACATCAAAATAGAGTGAGAAAGAAATTGTTCTGGATCTTCTGTTTGCTAAGTTTTAGTGCTATGTTGTCTTCCTCCTGTGGCAACACACTTAGCTCTCCTTTCCCTGGTCCTTGTTTCACGTGCATGTGTGCAGGCGCACGCACATGGGGCGTGGAAAATCTGTATTGACATCAGCTCTTGTACTGGATACTTCCATGTTTGAAGAAGGGCTGACACTGACTGGAACACACAAGACAGTCCTTACAAACTGGGCATGGTGGTGCATGCCTGTAATGCCAGCACTCCAGAGGCTGAGGCAGGAGGATCGCTGAGAGTTCAAGGCCAGCCTGGGCTACACAGCAAGACCCTGTCTCAAGAAAAAAAAATCTTTACAGAGAGAAGCCACCTTAATCATTTTCCTCAGATTCACAGGTCATGTGCTCAGAAGTCACATGTATTAGTAATTTAAAATAATTATCAGTGGGTTCAGAAAAATAAGTGCATTTATAAGAATGATTTTAATAAAAAGGAGTCTTCTGAGCTCTTTCACTGATAGGAGTCATAAGTAGACGATCCTCAGCTTGCCTGTTTAACCCCGTTCTTTTGATAAAATCCACAGGAAAATGAGAGATATGCATATGAATGGCAGAGATGCCTGGGGAGTGCCCTGGATGTGAGTATGTCATGTTTGTGTCCACACATACACAAATGCTCTTCTCTATCATTTTGTCTTCCCCTTTGGAATGGACAGAGGCAAACTTGAGGGGAATCTTATTTCACAGCCCTGTACAACAGGAAAATCATGTATCCTTAGTAAGTTTTCTTTCATGTTTATTATCATAACAGATGAGTTGTTCCCTCATCTGTCACTGTGTTTAAAGAAATAACAAAGTGATATTACCTCTGCCTAAATGAAAATAATATTTAAACTAAAAAATTATTATTTTCTCTTTCAAAGAAATAGAGGATTATTTCTTCAAGATTAAAATTAGATTCTCAGATTACTTTCAGCATAGGCATATATACGCATCAGTCACTCATGGTCTTTCACCCTCCCTGGCTTTTCCATTGGATTTTCTACTAATAAGTTGATTTGCAGTGACCTTT
>RJWT010026960.1:0-15722 GCA_004365215.1 Cuniculus paca | reverse complement strand
ACCTCGCACTTGCCAGGCAGGCGCTGTGCCGCTGAGCTATATCCCCAGCCTGATGCTGTAAACGTGTACCTAACTTCCACTTGCAGCACGGGCTGATTAGCTAAGTAGATAAGAGCCCAGGGCTGATTTGAGTGCAAGGTGTGGGCTCTGATTCCCTTAGGGGACAGCATCACATATTTTTACCAATGACAACAAAGAGATCTATGACAGAAAATGTGAGTAGATTGGCACATATATGCTCACAAACACATGTATCCTAATGGTCACTTTGTACTAATGGAAGATTTGTAATTTCAATATTACATATAAAAGTGATATGGAAAGGACAGTAAACTAATTTGAAGGCTTAAAATATGATCTTGATTTCTCTATATTGTTTAAGAAAAGTTGCCTAACACATGATCCTTTGTTTCACTTTCTATGAATTGTAGTCAAAATATAAGAATGCTATTAAATGTCTTATAGAATGCATGGAAAATATATATGCACAACTATTACAAAGCATTTGTTATTATTATTTAAATATCTAATGAAATAATTAAGTGTATGTGGATAGTTATGTTTTCAAGGAAAATTTAGTAACTTTGGAAATTTTTATTCAGTATGAAAATCTACCAGTAAAATTGAATGATAAATTTGAACAGAAGAAAGTCATAAATTTTAACAATGACTTTTGAAGAATTGTTAGGTCAAATTAAGGGTGATGTTTGTTTTCTTATTTTTCTGATAGAGAAGATAAATATGATTAGTACTTTGAATTTTATAATTGTGAAAATGAGAGCCATTTCAAAGTATATTTTAGTGTGGACGTACCAGGTTTGTGAGTATATTGAGAAAGTATATCTATTGTTCACAAAAAAAACTTAAGAAAAATGCACTTTATTTTTTCTCTGTATTTAGAGAGAAACACTCTTAATAATTAATTGTAACAATTTGAAAACTAAAGCCCCGTCCCACTCTCATTCTACAGAGCTGTGTCTTCTTTGCGGATCAATAACAATATAAGATCAATTTTAATATATTCTCCATTTTATAGTTGAGAGCATTGAAGTAGAGATCAAATTACTCATCTAGATCCCAACCAAGATCACATATCCAATAAGATGCCTAGATGGAATTTGAACAGAGGTGATCTGGCACTGTAGTCTGATCTTTTCATTGTTATACTACAAAGATTGTTGGCCGCTTCCTATCTTCAATCTCCATTGATTATTTCTCATCTAATAAATAAGACACATCCTTGCCCCATAGAAATTTTACTAATACAAGCAGATAGGCTTAAGCAAATGTATTAAAATATAGTAGGTAAGTTAATAGTTAATACAGACTTGCATTGTGAAGGAATTAAGAAGAATCAAGTTTTCACTAAGGAAGGGAAATTTTAGCTAAACATTGGAAGAAGAGAAACAATTGGATAGGCAGAAAAGCAGAGTGCAAGCTGGCTCGCTAGGCCAACAAATGATGAACAAACATTGAAATGACTCTTACATTGTAGACGATAGATGGTAACCAAGGTCCAAGGGTTTTTCTGGGAGTAAAATAGGATGACCGTGCATACTTCCTTGTGTAGTCAAGAGATGCCGTTGGTAGCATATGAGCTAATTCTCCCAGGACCATCTTGTCCCCATATATCTAGTAGACCAAGTGGTGATGGTTTGGAAAATCTCTCCAATGTTTTGGGTTTATAATTTTGAATTAAAGTGAAGCCTTTCATTTACTTTTGGAAAAAATGTGATTTTCTATTTAATCTTTATAAAAGAAGTAATTAGAAAACTTTACAGAAGCAAATTTTGTCAGACATTACAGGAGAAAAGAATATATGTATATATTCATACATATATACATATATATGTTCATATATATATCTGAAATAACTACACTACTGATCTCTGTTAGTTCATCAAAAAGAACAGTTTGTGCTTTTACTGTTTGATTGATCATTTTTTTCCTGCCTGTATCTTGTAATCTGAACAACTACATTGAAGATAACAATACACAATATATTAACCATTGTTAATCTTCTATTATTTGTTTTGAAATTCTGTATCATTGTTTGTATTTATTATTTTAAGTAAAAAAGTAATAACAAGTGAAGCACTATTATGGTGAATAAAGAACAAAGAAACTCAGGAGATACAGAATATATTTTCCTGGAATTCATATGCAGAGGCAAGGCATTTAGCACAATTTGGTGGAGGTTTACTGAATCCATGTTTTAAACTGAAAATTTCATCAGAGTCAGTGTTCTCATTGTAGCCCAAGAAAATAGGAATTACTTCCCGTACTTACTGATTATCCCTTGGAATGAGAAAGGCTGCATTTACAGTAACTAGAGGAAGATGTAAACATGCATTTGTTGGGTATACCAAAGTTTGTGAAAGACAAAAATACTACTTATGCTTTCTATACTTGTATTAAATTGTCAATGGAAATACGCAAACTTGCAAGTTCCATATCTAAACTTGATTCTTAGTACTTCATGTCTTTATATGTTAATAGCATATTAGTGCTAGAAATTTAATTTAAAACTGAAATGTTTCAGTATGTTTCACTCTCACTATCTTTGGACTGAGTTGGCTTATGTTAATAACATTTTGGAAACAAGATTATCACAAAGCCTTAGAAACTGTTCTCAGACTACTGGCTGAAGCACTGAGCTCTTGTCTTGAGGCCATGTTATAAGATTATTAAATAAATTGCTATAAATTATTGAGGACTGTCATGAAGAACATGGTTTATTGTGATGTTGGAGCAAAACTGAAAGCAAAGAAAATGTCAGGATGTCTAAGTAAGCACTGAAGTAGACAGATACCCCAAGTAAAAGGATTAGAGGATTGAGAGAAACCCTTACAGAAGACATGTGCTCCGGTTGGGGAAAACTTGTCCCAAAGAAATAATGAGATAGAAATATTTAAACTGTTCTTTATGGATTTTTAAATTGAGGATAATGGGTTGACCATGTGTTTAAGTATTTCCATTTGAATTTCTGGAATCTTAGATGAGTGTGCTGGTCATTTGTCATACATGCCTGGCTTACTTCACAATGATGACTCTTTCCCACTCATCTGAGTGGTGGTCCAGGTGACTCTCTCCCACCTTTTTCTTCTGCTTCTAACATAACCTCCTCACCTGTGACCCTGTCTTTGGGATTCTATCCCTTCCCATTCTACTTTTTCAGACTCTAACCTCGGCTCTCCTTTGGATGTCAACACAAGTCCTTAAGTCCTCTCACTACACTGAGAGTAAGTTCTATGTATCTCCAAAACAAACTCTGAACTCTTTAGCATTGAGACATTGGAGCAAATATCATAACAAATTCTACCTTACCCTATTAATCAGCTCAGACCTCATGTAGTTCTTCCATTGTGCAGCATGTGGAAAATCTCATTCCCTTAGCATTGCCTTATAGGCATATCTTTGTATTTTTTTCCCCCTTTCTTGGGCAACCATGCCAGTGTCTTATGTGCACTAGTATTATGACAATGCATTTTGTCCCAAATAACCACTGGTTAATTGTCCACATATCTCTGTCTTTCTTAGCAGATGATAAGCTTGTTGAAGGCCTAAATTTCTTGTCTAGGCCTACTCCTCACTCAAGTAAAAATATGTTTTATGCTTATAATACACCTTGAACTGTATTTTTGCATTGTTAGAATATTTTAGTAACTAATATCTAACATTATGCAATTATTATTATAGCTTCATGCAATCAATGTAAACTAAGAGATTCAAATTGTATATTCACATTTATACTTAAATAAGTTCTACTTGAGCAGGATGGGAGGTCGTTAACAGTTTAGGAACAAACTATATGCCAAACACTAATTTAGTGCTCATCTCTTCTATGGATTCTGTCGCCAATACAAAGGTAGGTATTGTGAGTCTGTGGCGTGGTAGGCTTTGTGTTGAGAGGTTGGGACAGAAAGATGAAGGCATAGTTCTATGTCAATATGCTTATAGAATAGGTAAGGATAAGAATAATAAAAGTAATGTCCATAGCATTGTGCAAAGGTAATGTGATAGAGGAAAACAGAAACACAGAGGCCTGGCAAGGAGTTGAGGGAAAGCTTTCTCAGAGGAGACAAGTTTTGGAGAGGGAGCGTGGATAGAACATCAAGAGAGTTCATTGATACTTGACTTTCCTAAGGAATTAAATGTGGGTGATGGAGGAAAGTGTGGATATGAAGGAGGAGGTGAAGGAAATTAGTGATAAAAGAAAGAAGCTGAGATGTTCATGTATCATGTCATTTAACCCTGTCCTTAAAGATAGGCAGCATGTATGCTCGGTTGGAGGAGGAAAGCAGACCATCTCTTTCCATTGCTCATTTAGTAGCTATCTCTCATTATTAACCTCTCTGACAATATGTCATCTCCTCAAAGAGGATTTCTCTGGTACTTCTCCTAAATTTCTCTTTCTGGGAGGGAAAAATTAAATGAGGTATACTAGAGTGAAAGTAGGGATAGAATCTTAAGTAGTTTAGGAAGATTAGGACTTCTTGGGGAGCTGATATTTGGGCAAACTTTAAGGGTCATGAGGGAATTCATTATGAAGATATCTTGGGGAAGATCATTCCAGGGCAGTAATAGCCAGTGGTGCAAAGGCCCTGAGGCAAGATCATGTTTGGTTTAAGGCACAATAAAGAGACTAGACTTGGTGTATATTGTATGTTTTGTACAGAATAGGTATGCAAAGAATAGCATTCAAATGAAAAAAGAAAGGTCACACAAAAATTCTCAAGTAGTTTGTTCAATCCCAAACTCTTTGCAATATAGGCACTTGACTCTCATTAACTAATTCCTAGATGATTGAGATCATTTAAACAGTGTTGAAACAGCATCTCTGTTAATGGGTATCCATTAATGATGCCATACAGACCCCACAGATAGTTTACATGTAGCTGTGTGTGGTGTCTCTGCAGATAAATACCCTTCCATGTGTCGGTACAAGATGCAACAGTGACACACAGTGGTTGATAAAGTGAATCAGATGTGTTCTCCCTCTAGATATCCCAGGAGGTAGAGAAGATATTTCTCAGACTTTTTTTCTTTGGAAAGTTGGTTGTCTTGTTAATTCAGGCAGGTATTAACCACCCAATATATTCAGCACATCCCCCGGTGTAAGCTGTCAGCCTGTGACACAACATCACATAATGTGACGTTACAGGATACATAATGCCTGAATTAAAAAAAAAAATTCCAGACACTTCTTTCAGTGAAATAGTAGGTAGGTAATCTGAATATTTGGAGTAATTGGCTGTAGGAAGAGAGAGGCATCATTATCCCCGACTCCCTAGCGAGCGTTAATTAGCCATATTGCTTCATTGTGTGACAAAGGGAGCGCAGCTAGTAGTGCTAAATCTGTAATGACACCCGGCCTTTAGGAGCACAGGTATTTTAAACTACCTTGACTGACTGACATGTAGGTGATTCTATTCAGAGCCTACCAGTGAGCTCAGACAGTCTGAGCGACTGTCTGTCCTCAGAGGCGCAGGAGTTGTTGTGACTCAAGAGGTTTCCTTTCCTTTGTCTCGCCCCTCCCCCAAGCCAAATCGTCCTCCAACTGGGGAAATCATCAGTATTCAAGACAGCAGTTCTGCATTCTACCTGTGCTTTAAGAACAACACATCTATGTTTCCAAAGCCTCAAGATCCTCAGGGTTTCAACAGCTCCCAGCATTCGTGGATAGGCCATGACAGCCGGGAAGGGTCCTGCAAGTCCTCTCTCTCATTCTTTGTAGCTATGGCAGGAAGGTTACTTGTAGAGTGGCAGATTTCTTAAAAAATTAGTTTCTGGGACATTCAATATCATGAGGTTTAATCTTAACAATAACAATAATAGTGCTAGTGAGGATGAAAATGATATCAGAGATGGGAGAATGGGTAGCAATACAAAACACCAGCCTAATGGTTTGGCTCCCTGACTTGGGATGAGAGGTCAGTTGTCCTGCACACAGGAAAGTGATGCTCCTCATCGTCCATCTGTTGGGACGCTTCATACATTTTAATTTTATCCCAGTGAAGACTGGATTTTCCCAAGCATCTCACCAGTCTCATTGGAGGCCAAGCATACAGCAGATTCCTGGCCAAGGCAGCAAACAGGTCAAACCATATACCTACTTACTGGTGGACCTATACATGCCATTGAACCCTCAGAAAGCACTAGAAACTGGAACTCTGGATTTGAAAATCTGTGCTTTCTTAACAGAGCTCCTGAGATGCTTACTGAAAATCCATTTATTTGTAATAGCTGAAAGAGGTTACTTCTAAATGACATAATTCATCTTTAAATAAATGTGAATATTTTTAAGTGAGTTATGAAATTATCTATGATCTTTTGTCTTTGAAGTGGTGACAAACCTATGGTACTTGTACCAAAGCAGGATGCTTTTTCCATTGAAAGTTCTAAAAGGTTTGCCATCACTGTCTTAGTTACTGTCTCATTGCTGGGACAAAATGCCTGACACCCACAATTTAGAGAAGCAAAGGCTTAGTTTATCTCATAGTTTACAGAGGTTTTAGTCCATGCACTAATACCCATTTACTGATACCCGTACTGTTTGACAAATTTTTTGTTTGCTGTCTCCTCATCTTCATCAGGTAGATCCATTCTTCTTTTCACTAACTCACTTCAATGTTCTCCTGAATCAAAATGACAAATTCAACATAAATTTTAAAAAGTTCGTATTTGCCATTTCCTTTTCAATAGCATTTAATGTGAAAATTCTGAGAATTATTTGTGAATGCAAGAAAGAAAATAAGAAGGACGAGTAAAGGTATTATGGAGAAGAAAAGTTCATGTTCAGTTGTAGAAGTTGAAAACCTGTTTCTATGCTAAGTGAAAGACACTCCTAGGAGGTTTTCTGGTTTTCTCTTGGGTGGCCAGAGTCACAGAATCAGCAAAAATTCTGTAATGTGGCAGAACAGGGGTTTCTGATGGCAATATTTCAGGTTCCAGAGATTATAAATTTGTATGTGAAAGCTAAGAATTCTACATACCTCATTTAACAGTCATTGGCACAATGTTATATGGGAATGTTGCACTAGTAATACACTTTGCCTGATGATACACCCAGAAGTTTCTGCTGTTTGTCAGGATTCCTGTTAGTGGTTCATCTTGAAGATGGAGGTTCAAATAATATTAATAATTAAACCGTCTTACATAATGTCCTTGATTTATCCCAGTTGAATAGGAAAACCTCAAAATCATATAAACCACAAGTTCTAGTGATTAGAGCTATTTTCATTTTCTGGCAAATGAATCTTATTTTGCATAGTGAAAATAGAAATTAATTACTTATGACTACTGTAGTGTTTTAGAGTATGAAGAGAATTTAGAAATAATTTCTTCACCGTTTGAGAACTGTAAGCCCAGAAAGACCAAACAAAATATAGTCTGACTAGTTATGCGACAAAACAAAAAGTGAAAACTAGTTTTTCCTGTCAGTCAAATGCTTTCCTGATATGATATTTAACCATTCTTAATTCTTTACAAATTCACATTGGCATGAAAAGTTACAGGCAAACTCAAACATTCTGAGCTGACTTTTCTTTCTTCTTGCTGGCATTTTCCTTCATAAGGTGTTAGAGTTTCCCAGTTCTCAAACACTGCGGGCCCATATCTCTGGGAGATACCTGTTGTCTGCCTGAATAGATAATTCTGATTGGGGTTTTACCTCATCAGCCTCTTAGGGTTTTGTTAGCCTGTCTTTGAGCCCTCAAAACCGGGCTAGAAATAGATTCATTGTTAAGGTTAAAGGGAAAGAACAAGTACTGCTAAAATATTTTTGCCGTAGCATTTACTTAGTCTTGAGATTTTTATTGAGAATAGGCATTTCAAATCAGGATGGACACCAGAAAGACTGAAGAGGGAGAATAAATGGAAAAGATAGAAGTAACAGAAATTAGTTTATCAGAAACCCCTGTGTTGTTAAATTTCAAATAATGTTGATAGATCATATAAAACAATTAAATCGGAAGCCAGTGAACTTACACGATGCTCAACAATGTATAAAGTTCTTTCACCAAAACATTATTTGATCTTCACAATGGTTCTATACGGCTGAGATAATTATAAATGGTTTATTAGTAAGAAAAGTAAAAGTTCCAAAATACTTAGTGGCTTGCCCATATGATCACATGCTCTTTTGATCATGCCACCTTCTCAGTTATTTTAAAAGGTTCAAATACTTTAGGGAACTTGGTTGGAGCTTTGTGTCTTTTGTGGTGGAAGTCGTAAGTTTGAGCCCTGTGTATTTGGTAGCTATTTAGAATGAAAGCTCAGTACATTGTAGTGCAACTGAGTGTTCCTTAGTTTGAAGGAGCATCAGGTACCTGTGCATATGGTACAAACCAAACAGCTGTATTAAGACAAGGGTGATTGACCTCCATCTAACCAGTGGGGTTCAAACCATCTTTGCATATGCAAGACAGTACATCTTTAGTACCATGTCTTAATATTTTTAGTAGTGCTTCAAGATTTGAATTTGCAAAGCCAACACTAAAGCCTAGATACCCACAATTTAAGTGCCTGCTGCCACGGCAAAGGAAGTGTTTTGAAACATGGTTTTAGATTGCATCTAAAGCATAGTCAATGTTTTATAGAATAAAAGTATTATTTTTTATTTCCCATGGATGTTAGTAGGTATAATCAAGTTAAGATCCTATGAAAATCTGAAGCAAAAAAGAAATTCCTTTTTAGCAGAAGTTTCTAGGGCTCATATACACAACAAGGCTTTTGCCTGAATTGATTGGATAGCTGCACCTTTGTGATCTTCATAAAAGATATTTTTTCCTCCACAATTGTGCCCTAAGATCTTGTGCCTTTATTCGTTTATATCAAAGGAGGATTTGAGGAAAAAGAATCTCATTTGCCTGGCAGCATATCATTCCTGAGGGAACACATGTTTACATTTTACTGAATTACACAACTCTACAGCAGTTACTGAAGGGCTGAAGATATATTAATATTGAGCTGTAGGCAACCACATGTTGATAATGAGCCCATTTTGTGTCTTGGCTTGTGGAAAAGAATGTGAAAATGCCTTATTCTATGCTATTTTTTCCTTCTGACAGTCCTGATGCACTGCCGCAGGCAGTCTAAAAATAATAGCATGAGGTTAACTGACAATTGCAGGTGTATTTACACTGATATTCTGATGTTAGCATGCTGCTTAAAAATATCACCGGAGGTGATACGGTATGCATCCAAATAACATTTCTTTATTAGAGATGAAAAAGTGCTAGGAAGGACAAAGATGTTTCTTTTAAATGATGGATAGGACTATTTGTGGCTATCTTAATAATTGGCAACAGTGAACTGATTTTTTGCAGAACTTGTTCTCTGTGAATGAAGAGAATCTATTTCAGGAAGGTATCACAAAGGTCCCTCCACACACACACACACACACACACACACACACACCACTGTGTGTACACCCACACACATGTGCACACACACACTCATAATTGAAGACTGATATCCATGGAAGTGATCACAAGCTTTTGTCTCTGTGATAGTGCATCTACATCTAACAAAAGTATTGCTTACTATTATGAAGTGTGGTTTGGTTTTGTCTCTGCATTTTAACTGTTTCTAAGCATCATTCTTTTATTCAGTGTGATCACTGGCTGATGTGCTGGATTTTCTGCCCCATTCTTTATCTACTAGCTTCTACTTGGATTATACCAATAGAAACCCTTGGCAGGATACTGCAGTGACTTCGGGTTATGTTTCCCCAACAATCTCCCCTCATAGGCCTCACTAAGTTGCCTAGCCTAGGCTTGAACTTGTGATTCTCCTGCTTCGCCCTTGTAAGTAGCTGGGATTATAGGCATGTACCATCTGTATCCTATGCTATATTTAATCTTTAAGAGATTGCATTTTGTAAGTGAAGCTTATTTTATAATTATGCAAAATACTTGCATTGTTCCAAAATCAAAATTTTTCAAGCAACTTTATGCTAAGAAGTCTAGTTTTTATCTCAGATTACTTTTTCTTTTTCTCTATAAGTACATTTAAGCAATTAAGATATTTTCTGGCATTCAGGAAAGTCTATATATTTATTTTAATGATTACCTTTGCATTCATATATTTATATAATGTTCCTTTCCCCTTATCCCTCTTTAGCTATTGATTAATGTTTATGATTATGAGCAAGAGTGCCATCAACTAGTAATCTCTTCATCCTTCTTTCCTTCCTTCCAGCATTTGTTGATGTAATGTCCTTATAGACCCCAAGAAAGCCCATCAAACATGATTTTATTATACTTCTCTTTTTTCTGATGTTTCTACTCTATCTGCCTTGTTAGTGTGCACAGACACTTGATTCTCATTAGTTCTGTAAAAAAAAAATCCAGTTTTCATACTTGTCTTTATATTAAAACCTATCAAGTCATTTTTGTCATAAGAATCATTCTCTAACAGATTCTTCAAGAAATACGTAAGAGAATGGTAACCCTTGAGTACTTTCATATTCATTATATTTTGTAGCTTATGTACATAAATTCAGTCTGCTTCCTTGCATCTTTTTCCCTTTTTTTTAACAGTTTATATGTAACATTTCAATAGGTTCTATCACACAGATTTTTTACTTAAAAGTCTGGTCACAATTTCGTTTTTTTGTTCTTATCAGTGATTTGATCTTTTTATCTGGGTGTCATACACACACACGCACACACACACGTAATTTAGGGGAATGTGAACTCATGCAGACTGTTAGAGACTATCTACACAGTTTTGTGGTATTCCCTTTCAATGTTTAGTTTCAAGTCTTTTTATTATTCTAGAAAAGTTTTCTCGACTCATCATCTTAGTATTTATTCTGCTTATTGCTTTTGTGTCCTTCAGAAACTATATTTATATTAGATCATTTTGCCTATCTTTTATATTCATTGCTTAATTTTAAATGCTCTTTTTTAGCAATTTTTCTCATTTCTGCTCTCTATAAAATTTTCTTTTTCATATTTTGTTTCTTTCAAAGTATATTCTGTTGTGTTTATTTGCTTGTGCATTTCTTTTTAATTTTGAAAATTATTATTTACCTTTTAATCTAATAATTTAAAAAATTATTTTGCCTCTCTTGTAAAGTCTTTTTTTCTCCAAAAACTTCATTTCTGAGTTTTCCAATTCTGAGATACATTGCTCTTTGTAGGTTTTACAGTTTTCTTAAAATTTTTAGATCATTTTATAATGGTAGGTTTTTTATCTGTTTTGTAGACATATCTTTTCTAATGAGGAATTTATTTCACTCTTACTCTCTTTTCAATACCAATTTATTGGGGTTTCTGTAGTTTCCTTAGCTGCAGTTTATAGTCGAATGAAATGACTTTTACTATACTTGCAGAAGGGAGACGAGACAAGAGTAGATCCATTTGGTCACTACAGTGAAGAAAAAGTAGCTGTAAACTTCTGAAGGTCCTCCTTCTCTGCTACTCCTCTCAATCGTGACCTTGTGTTTTCATTGTTTCATTAGCTCCTATCTTGCTCCTTTTGGATTTTTTATTGTGTATGATTGCGATACATAATGAATGTACTCAGTGTGGGTTATTGGAGCATGTGTATACCGCATCTTGATCCTTTTTACTTCTTCCCCTCTTCCCCTCAACCCACCAGTTTTTCTTTAGTGCTGACCTTTCTTATGTAAGACTTTTTGTGTGTCAGCTTTGAGAGTTGATAGGTCCCTGACCCAAGAACTCTCTAGTGATGTAACTGTCGCCATCTTGTAAACTTGCACCATGTTAGATTTAAGTTTCTGTCTCCTTAAGTTTCTGTCTGTCGTAAATGTTGAAATGCCTAGCTAACCAAAATCATCTCATGATTTGTCCATTGCTTCCACATGATTAGATAAAATCTGTACATCGCCTCTCTGGAAAGTACCAGACATTTAGAAACCGGACTAACTGCTGTCTTTCTGCTCCTCCGGGTCAAAGCGCCTCACTCTGGTGGGACTTCGTCTGCCGGCCACAAAGGTTTCTTCTATCTGCTCTCGGCCTTCTTGAGTGTCTCTCCCTATTCTGCTGTAACACTAGGACCATGGGGTCATACTGTGGATCTCTTGCCGTCGTCTTCAAATCCAATATGTCCACCGCCTTTCCACCCCTCTCATCCTTTCCAGTGAGCACTGAGGGTGAATGAGGGCTTCCAGTTCTCAGGCTTATCACTGGTCCCTTTGCTGGTCCTCTCTCCAATTTCTCTCATGTGGTTTTGATACCATATAGGTCTCATAGGTTTTGTTTTTGTTTTTGTTTTATGTTACTTAATCTCACCCAGTCATATTTGGGACAATGTAGAAATACTTGTGACTTAGTGGTATGGTTGTAATTACATGAAGTCTTGTTTTTCCCATTACAGTTTCTCTGACTATTTTACTGGGAGGATTTAGGGAATTGCTAGGTTTTTTAGAACATTTCTTGAACTGACGATTGGTGAATTGGCTGAGTGTAGAGGAAGGAGGGCTTGGAAAGAGAAAGCAATAGACGAAGGGAAGGTATTCCAAGCCAAGCTAGCATAAAAGAAGGCATGAAGGTGTAAACCAACGTGATGCCATAATAGAGCTGTATTCTGGCTCAGTAATGCCTCTAGGAAGAGAGTTGTAAGGTAAAATGGAGAAAAATCAATTTCTGAGACTGTTGGCATATAATCACAATAAGCCTTGTTTGCTAAACTGGCAAATCTGAACATTATTGTTACCGAGTTGTCAAAGGATATAAAACAAGGAGTTCGTGGAGAGAAATGGTCTCGAAGTAGTACAAAGGTTAGGCGGGACCCCATCCCACCACATATTGGGCGATACTAGTAAAATGAGAACTGATGAGGGGTGAAATCAAGGCAGAGGTGAATGGAGCAGAGTTGCTCTTTGTGTGGTAAGTGGTTGGGTAAGCAGGAATGGAGTTTTCAGATGCTGGGATAAACCTAGGATGAGTCTTCGGTCTATTTTATTTTAAAGAGAAAAAAACCCCAAAATGTATAAATAAGATAGAGGGTAGCAATGATTAATAATACATTGCATATTGTTGTCTTTAAATTAGTTACTCAGAATACAAGATATCTGCATTTAATCATCCAAACAATGAGACTTCAGTTTTTGGATATCTTGGTTCCTAAAATACTAACCATTTTAATTCTTGTGTCTTTCATTCTTGCTGGATTGTGCTGATGCTTCTCAAAATGATGCTTTTTGAGATTGCTGTTTGTCTGTACCCTGTGAGATCAGTGACGTATAGGATTTAGTTTCAAGCATCATTTCAAAACTTCTGTTGCAATAGTCTATAAACTACAAAGGAATATAAGAATTCACAGGATTAGTTTTCCTTTACATGCAACCGAACAGACTATCTTTTTTTTCTAGAATTTGAATTCAATATCTATATTTATTTTAGTAATTCAGATTTTTCGTTGACATGAGAGAAAAATAAGATAGAAGTGAAAGAAACCAGAGGCTGAGAAGGGTATCCTGGACTAGATTGCAATTCCAAAAACTTAAGGAATGGAAAGAAGGGCACAAAAACAAAACACAAAAACAAACTAACCAACAAACAAAAAAACTAGAAACTTCATTTCTGTTCCTTGTACTAATGTCAAGCATCATCTTGTAGGTTTGCTACTCACAGCGTGGTCTGCAGCAGCTGCACAGACCTCCCCTGGGTATTAGTTAAAAATGCTGACTCTCAGGTCTCACCTCAGACATACTCATTCAATATCTGCTTTTCTAAAAGACCCCGATGTGATTCGCCTGAGCAACAAGTTTGAGAATCATGATTCCAGTCCATGGAAGGAAATCAGACTTTTGCAGCTCTGCCTTACTTCTCTTAGCACAAGCGTCTATCATAACAAGTTTTCATTTAGTGAATATTTAACAGGAATGTGAACATGTTCATGTAAGGAGAGATATCATATAGCAGTTTAGAATTTGTGCTCTGTTTGGAGTTAGTTTCCTTGGACTAAACATCTGGCTTTCCCACTAATTAATTATGTGATTGTGAGAAAGTTAATTTTTCTACAAATTCGAATCCTCCTCTGTAAAAATAAATTAAGAATTCTTACCACATTGATTTTATGAGGTTTAAATGAAGTGCTCTGTGCAAAATTGTTAGCTCAGTTCCTTGTGCACAGGAAATGCATTATAAATGTCACTATCATTACTAGTGATTGAAAAATGTCATACATGCACATTGGGTGTATGTAATGCCTTGTTAGATGTTATTTTATGTTACTATGCAAATGATAAAAATATCTCTTTCTCTGATAAAAATATCTATCAGAGAAAGGTTCATCTTCAATATAGCAGTTGTGTTGTATTTGTGTTATGTGATTTCCTGGTAAAAGTAAAATATCAACATTGGAACTTAAAAATATTTTTTTCAGGAATTTATTTGTATATTCTGAAACAATCTTTCCAGGTGAACCAAATAACTTCCCTTTCTCTTAAAGAACTCCTTGAACTTCAGAAAGTTTGAGTCTTTCTTAATGTTTCTATTCACTCTGTTGTATATGTATTTTGGTGTATCAATCCTGATAAATCCCTGATGAAATTTTACCTTAGACACAAAGTGACCCAGTCACTATGTCTTGAGACATACTGAGATAATGGTGTCAGAAAACAACCACGACCATGCAGATATTGCATATAAGCATAAACATACAAAATAAACAGAAGACACAAACACCTGAGTTTTTTTTTTTAATAAGCTTCAGAACCCTATCTGATTTATTCTGTCATCACCCGCACATTTTTAAAGCCATGTTATTATTTCCTGGCAAGCATTTTAAACTAGAAAAGTCCATGCTATGGAGGATAGAAAAAAGATAAAGAAATAAACCCCAGAATGTATTTATTTCTGATTACAGAGCTCAGCATTTTTATGTTCTCTCATCAACAAAAAGACTCCCCCCTATACACCCTTGGTGCTTTCTATTTATGTTTGCCTGCTACTCAATTAACACCCCATCAAACCACCCACTTGCAGGGGGTTTATTATCAGACCACTGCACTGCAGCCTTTAACCCCTCTGTCTCACCTATGTTACACATGGAGTTAAAAACAGTCCCCCGCCTGCGCTTAGAAAACATATCTTTTCGTTTGGTGTTTGTGTAGGGTTTTCCTTGTGCGTGTTGTGCTGGGTGTTCATAAAGTTATAACTGTATCTACATGTGTCTGATATTTATTACTTTCCATAGGACTGTAAAACATTTTTCTCCTTTAACTGCATCTGCTGACATGTTACATATAATAAACCTTAAATATTACCTATAAATTAATTAGCATTTCCCCTGTATTAGGAAAAGCTGATTAAGGCTTACCAACACTGATTTAGTATATTTAGAAGTTTTAATTGGATTCTGTGCAAAAGACAAGAGCATTATTCTTACCCAGGTTTGATTTTAATTTAGTTTCATTTCTATTTAATTTCATTTATTTATGTATTTGTATTAGTCAAGTTGTATATATTCATTTGTAAAAATTTAAGGAAATGCCATTAAGTTTCAAGAAGAAAAGTGAAATCTATATTTTATGGTTCTATTATTTTTCTTAAATATATAAATTATTAATTCTTTTATATAAATACCTATCTATAAATATTGGGTTTTTATAAATGATTATTTTATTGATATAATACTTTACGTAAATCCCCATTTTTCAAACAAAATTTGGTGCAGATCTTGTATCTATGATGTTTTGCACCCTGTTTTCATTATTTAACATTGTATAATTACCATGTCCTATG
>RJWT010026959.1:0-15646 GCA_004365215.1 Cuniculus paca | reverse complement strand
ACAGCCTAACTCAAAATTCAAAGTTTAAACCAAGAATAATTTCCATACGTTCATGGATTCCAAGATCAGTAGTTCTCTTAGGGAATGACTACATTATGATTCAGGTGTAGAATTTCTCCAAAGTCTCATGTGTTCAGAGAAAAGGTTCTTCAAAGATGACTGGATGATGGTGGTGCTATACTCATTAGTGGATTGACCCATTGATGAGTACAATGCTAACTGTGCTGTTAGGAATTGGAGCCTGGTTGTAAGAGGTGTGTCATTGGGCATGTGGCCTGGAAAGATGCATCTCCTGCTTTCTTCCCTTACTTTCTCTGCTTCTTGGCTCCCACAAAGTGAGTGACTTTACTCTGTCATGCTCTTCCATCATGGCATCTCTGCCTTAAGACAGCAAACCATGAACTGAATCTCCTTAACCATGAGCCAAATTAAAACTCTCTGTTTAATATTGGGTATTAGGCTCCAATAGTGGAAAAACTGAGTACTACAAACTATAAATAAGAATGGTTTGCATCTGATCAGTGAGGTTGGGGACCTCGAAAGTCAATGGTAACAACTTCAGCTGGTGACAAAAACTGTACGGATAGCACCTATACTCAAGTGTCTGATTAGTGCTTCTGGTTATCATATGATACCTACGTCCAATTTTCAACCAGAACAACCACTTACAGCCTCTGATCATGCAGTTCCACTTCTATAACCAATGGAGGAGATTAACTGGGTGCTGGATTCCAAGAGCAGGTGCCCCTGAAACTGACTTATGATTGGACCTCAGAATTTAGATAGAATCACTCGTGGTACCCTCTTTTGGCTGAGATGGCCACAAAGATCCACCCGATCTTAACACCAAGGAACACAGGTATCTCCCAAAACTCCTTGGAGGGGATGTCAATGTCACACAGGGAGAGAATCATGTTATCTCTTTGAAAAACACACACTGACACAACAGTTTAAATCCATGGCAGAGAATGAGAAGGCTTAGCACGAATAATCAGAATCCCTGAAAAGGAGAGGAAAACATCAGAGAAACAATTTTCAAAAAGAAAGTTCTACCAATTTTTCATAAGGACTGAATACAGAAATTCACCAACACAGAAATCCCACATGTAGCAACCTGCATAAGTGAAAGAGACTGTACCTTCTGCATATCGTAATGGAGCATACAAAGCAACAAACATAACCATAGAGATGACTCCTAGAATGAAAGAAGAAAAGCCTGCCAGAGGCAGTGGCATGTACGTGTAGTCCCAACTATTTAAGAAGCTGAGGCAGGAGGCTCACTGGGTACACAAGTTCAAGGAAATGCGCAATGGGATGGCTCACCACTGGACTACAAAATAGCTCACTCGTGAGCCCCACGAGAGAGACAGCGCCAGGACCTTTCACACACAGCCCATATAGTAGGGGTGAGCCAGAGAGGCATGGTGACCACAGAGAGGACAAAGTCAGAGGCAACAAAGCAGCAAAGCACTTCTTTTCCCCACTTGTCTGAATTATTGCAGGAGTTCCTAGTCTGGAACACCAGAGGAGGTAAACTTTGTAGAGGTGTGCGGTAGAGACGTGTTCTGGTAAGGGCTGCGTGCCACCGGTGGTCACATAAAGAAGGGGCTGGAAGAAAAGTGCAAAGAGCAGAACCTTCCCCAGCCTGGGTCCCAGGAAACATCAGCCTGGCCAGTCATGGGGAAGATGGAACATTTTGGGTTGTGTTAAACTACGTGGTACTTTTAAAGCTAGTTAATACTTCTCCAAAATGGTGAAGGAAGATTTGGCTTTGCACAGTTTTTGGCAGAAATCATCAAAAATAGACCAGTATCTTGCAAGTCTGCACCAAGATCAGACTGTCCCCTAAATGCAAATACAACTTGGGAGTTAGAGACAAGTAGATAAGTATTCAACCACTCCTTCAGTGACCTTCCGTCATTTCTCAACTTCTTTACTAGGACACAGTTCTGACTTATTTCCTTAGTGTTTACAATTCTTTTGTTTAGAAACATTCTTTCTGTATTTCTCCTTCTAACATCTTCCCTAGAATGGCAAACACAGAGCGAGTACTGGTACTCATGAAAATCAGACAGATCCTGATCAGAATTAGGGATGCCAGAACATGGGTGTGGATGTACTTGAGGCAGATGAGACACGTGGAAGGATTCACCTTCAGATGGATAATGGCAGTCATGAGGGCAGAATTACATTGGTAAGAAGGGGAAGGCAACAGGCCAGGAGAAAGATCGAAGGTAATACCATTTGGGTACACAAGTTCAAAATCGGCCCAGGCAACAGCAGAATGCCCATCTCAAGGAAAAAAAAAATTAAAGAGGCAGATGCCTCATGGAATGAAGAGGGCTCTTCAGGTACAAAAGTGGGACTGCACAGGGGAGACCAAATGGAAGGAGGTGCAGAGGCCTCAGAAGCACGGCTTGATGCAGTGGGCCGGGGAGGAGAGAGTTGGGTGGGGTAGTTCACGGGTTCAAATATGGCTGGAGAGAGAGACAGACACTTAGTCAAAAGCAGACCGAAGATTTGACTGGGTCTATTACTGGCAAAGGCGGTCAGCAAATTAAACAAATCCATCATGAATCAGGAGCTTCTTTCAAAATTGGTGAGCCTTTAGAAGGACCTGACGATTAGATCACTGCCATTACAGGAACACAGGGCCAGATACACGATGCATGGTATTTGTGGAAGAATAGTGTAAAGTAGTATTCTGAAAAGTTTTTCTAAGACTAGTGAAGAAATGAAGGAGTCCTGTATTTTTTTTTTAAATCTGCTTCTTAAAAAGTCAACATTTCTCTGCTTCATAGGTATTCTGCATTTGAGGTGTAGGGAAATCTTCGCTGTTCACCAGATGTAATGTTTTAGTTCCTTACAAAAAGGGTTGGCGGGGAGGGTGTGCAAAAAGAAACATTGAGTGGATTTTAATTTTTGCTCAATGTTGGTGGTTTAAAAAAATTTCCCCTGTGTAATTATTGTGAACACTTTGCGTGGTCACTGTAAAACATTTGGGGGGTGAGACAGGGGGGAAAGTGACAATAGTCCACACGTTCCCAGCATCTGTTCAGCACAGTGTAAGAAATGTTTTGTGATTTCTAAAATAAATTTAGTGAACCTGAAAAAAAAGACGTAGACTTACAAAATTTCAGTGTGGTAACATTGCCAGTGCTCCCTGGACATTAGGCTGAGCCTGTTCCCCAGACGATTACATGGCGTGGGACAGGCCAGGGCTGGAACGACCAAGATGCAGGCAACCTCTAGGCTGTGGGGGAAGATGGGATTGGTCTGGGTATCAGAACCAGGATCTCTTAGCACTGGCTTGGGCACCTAGGAAGTAGGTTCTTTCTGTAAGTGTGCAGATAAGTCAGCTGCTTCTCAAAACCAAGTGACCAGAACATTCCTGAAAGACACGGTGGGTCTGGGGGGAGGGTACTCAAACAACACAGATGCTCCGTAAGCTAGAGGGTGAGTGTCCTGAAACAATGACTTAATTTTTAAAAGGTGAAGGAGCTATGCCAGCTTTGTTACTAAATAATAATTAAGACTAATATTTTAATGTTATTTATTTCCTTTTTTTTTAAAGAGAATAAAACCCAACAAAACAAAACAGAGTAAAGCCAACCAAAACAAGGCAGTGAAAGTGGTACAAAACTTCAAAGCAGGATAACAGGAAATCAACAGTGGCTACCACAGTATATCTTGTTATCTTCACAATAATTTTCCATTTCACCAGAATTAATAAAATCAAACAAAACAGAACAAAACCAATCAAAGTAGAACACACACACACAAAAAAAAAACAATAAATCTGAACAAACCAAAACAGTGAGATCAATATTGGATTTCAAAAACAAGACAGAAGTAAATCCTTCATATTTGCTGTATTGCATATTGCCATCATCCTAGTAGATGCCCAGACTACCAGCTTTAGGCCTACAAAGTCAATCAAACTGTACAAGCCTCTAATTATTCTTGTACCTCAGTTGCTATCAACTCAGCCTGTCCTTCAAAATAGCTTGTTGCTTATGGGGAGGGCTGGTTCTTGATTCTCAGCCTGTGCGCCAGTCAGCTCATGGGGAGGGTGGTCTGGCTTCTTTCTTCCTGGGCCTCACATGGTCAATGTTATTTAAAACCAACCTGATCTCAAAATACAGCAGTTGGAAGCAGTGAGTCGTGGCAGAGTAAGAGACACAACCGACCCCAATCTATGAAAGAGACTGTAGCAGTCTACAATATCCACTGCTAGCAATATCCAGCTTCCTGTATTCCCACCCTCACCAGGAGTTGTGTGGGGGGATGGCTCTTAGGAAGGGGACTTGGCTCGGTTACTTTCTCCTTGCTGGGATAAACTATCCAACACCCATACCTTAAAAGAGGAGAAATTTATCTTGGGTCACATTTTCAGTCCTTTGTCAACTGACCCCAAGACAGAAATGGCACAGTGGAAAGGTCATCCATGAAAGAAAGCTACTCACATCAAGGTCATGGAAGCAATGAAGCACAGAGGAAAAGGAAGAGGCAGGGAGAGAAATGTATCCTCCAGGTCACACTCCAGTGACCCAGCTCTTCCAACCAGAGTCTATCTCCTAAGAGTGCATTTGGCTCTGGTGAGTACAGCATTGCCTAAACCAGTAACCTTCCAAAGCCTCACATCTGACCATGTGGGAGCCGTGCGGGTGGGGGGCTCATTCTTGATCTAAACTATAACAACAGTGAACGTGGGTAAAAAGTGCTGCTAACCCTCCGGGACAAAATGTTCTGTGGGTCGTGGTGATGAGAGTGCCTTATTCTAATAAAACCGAAACCTCAGAAGAGAACAAAACCTGACCCAGTGGCAATTGGAAATATGTAAAAGTATTCAGCTGGTTTGAAAGAGTCACAAGAGAACATTTCTCATTAGATTTAGTCTTATTTGCATGTCATTTCTTTTAGTAGCAGAAGTCTGTCTTCTGCCTGTGTTTTGAATTAGGCATCAGAGAGTAGCTCTGCACAAAACTTCAGTGTGATGGTTCTCCACATGGACACACACTGCCCAGTGGATCTGACCTACCCATCCCACTAGCTCTAGTCCCCAGCACCCAGGGACCCTGAGCCCACTCCTTTATACTGGTTCTGACATCTGGTTGAACCCAGCTCTGACTACCTGGTAAGTTTCTGTATCATAAGGAACCATGGAAAAAAAGAAATTGGGATGACAAAGAAAGAGACTCCTCTGGGGGTTAATTATGTGAAATAAAATGCAATGACTGCCTGTTGGCACTGATAAAGGGTAGAGCTGAGTACCACAATAGACAGGTGCCTCCAGGGAAGCATATCAGATCCCAGCCACGTCTGGAGGAGTCACAGGAGAAAGATTTCTGCAGTCTGCAGAGGTCTGGAAGTGAGGTGGATGGAGTCAGAGTGAAAAACTGACCCAACCGGCCCCACAGCCTTGGGACATAGAGCAAGGTGGAGGCCTGGTGGTGTTCTGTGATGGTGAGGACAGTGCAGGCAGAGGGCAGAGTCCCTGGAAGTTTGGATCCATGGGTGCCTCTGCACTCAGGGTGTGTGCAGGGGTCCAAGTCCCCTTCCCTCTTCCATTCACTTTACTATAAGTGCAAATTTCTGCATGCTGAGACCATGCAAAAGGGAAGTGCTGAATCCACTCCGCTGCCTGATTCCTAGGGCTGGGAGCTCCCTCGAAGGGGCCAAGATGCAGTGTCTGTCCCCAGAACTCTAAGCCACTGGCACACAGAGCATGCACTAGAGGCATGTTGAATGGGAGAACACATGCATGAGAGAAAGAATAATTGTGAATGACGGCCAGCACACCATGGGGTAAGATGGTGCCTCTGGTTCTGTGCATAGAGGTTGCCACGGTCTGTTTGCAGCTGGCAATGAAACTGCACCCAGGTCCCCAGGCCAATGGCCCCAGGCAAACATGAAAGAGCAGGAAGTTTCCAAAGGGTTGACTAGCTCCGCTCTGAGGTGTGGTAAGCATTGTTCGGAGGGTGTCCACAATGCAGAGAAGAACCTCCCCAGTCATTTCTTATCCTGCACACGTGACTATGCCCCCAGATATATTAGACCCAGACACTAATTAGACCCTGTTGAAGAGCTGCTTGGTTCACATTCTAAGGTTATTCCTGCACTCAATGTGCTGAAAACAAAACATAATCAAATCTCTTGTCCTTTCCCCTGATGGAGTCTATGTTGTTACCATGGCAACCCAGCCTACCTTTTTAATATTTAAATAATTTAACAAAAGCTAAAAACAAAACAGAAAGGCACCGTTACCTACTGCAATCAGGAAATAAATCAAAAATACAAAGAAAAGCCAGTGGTCAAAAGAAATAAAACACAATTGGGCAGCTTGTACAAGGAGAGAAATATGTGAAAGTTCACCAAAAGCAAATTAAGAATTAATAGTTGATGTTGAAAAAAATAAAGGTTCTTTAATCATAGTATGCATTTTAAAATTATATTTTATATGGATCAGCAATATTTTTTGAGCTCTATGGTACATATTAGTCTGAATATTTCAGAGAAACACATCCCATATGATATACAGCTACGTAGCTATACCCAGAGAAAGAGAGACAGAGACCAATTTGCCGTAAGGAATTGAGTCACATGAGTGCGGAAACTGATAAGTTTCAAAGTCTTCACCTGGAAATCTGACAGACCAATTTCCTACCTGATTCATAGGCAGAGAGGGAAAATTATCTTTCACTACTTTCTTGTTCTGTTCAGGCCTTCGGTGACTTTTATGAAGCCCACTACCTCATGAAAGGCATACATTTGACTCAGTCTACAAATTCAAGTGTTAATCTTATCCAGGAACACCCTCACACGCACCCAGAATAATGTGCTACCACATATCTGACCACTTCCATGAGTGCAAAATCAACCTTCACACAGCAGGTCAGACCAAACAGGCTCCAGACATCACCAGCTGAAATGACTGCCCCAGAGAAATACTCTTTTCCTTCATTTTTCTCACCCAACACTTACATGTCAGTGCACAATGACAACACGGGTCTTCTGCAAAACCATTCTCAATTTGTCTCACAGCTGTGATGGCATCAAGCCAGGGAAAATCCCCCAGTCATAATCTGGATAACAATACCTTATAGTGCAGTATCCAGGGATTTCAAGGTAGTCACGTTGGGATGGCCGTATGGCCCCCGGCCCCATCTCTAACATCTCTGTACACATCTTGTTGTAGTCAGGGTTTACAAGCGAAAAGATTTAATACAGGACACATAATTTATAGGATTATTTTATAATATTCACCCAAAAAGTCAACTGTAGAAGAGTCCAGATCTGTCCATACACTAGAGACCCAAAGAGTCCAACGGAGGGCCTGGATCCCACGGCAATGTCCTACACAAGTCCAACTGAAGACGTAGCGCCCACGTTAGTCTCACACAAGTCTGTATCAAAGATCTGCACTGGGATCGCCCAGAGGTCAGTGGTGGAAGCTAGAAAGTCTGCACTAGTGGGATGAAGGATCTGTGCCAGCAGGCTGAGGGATCTGCACTGGAGCCAGGAAGTGACACTCAAGGTAAGGACCAGAGCTTCCCCAGAAATGAACCTCAGCCATCCTCAGTGAGTGAGGACTGGAGCTCCTCTGACAATGAGAATAGCTGAGTTCATTTCAGGAAAGTCAGCGTGACAAGCTACTCCAGGAGAATCAACAGCTCACCATCTTCCCCTCCAGTTCTACTTTTATGCTGTTGGCAATGATCCTCAAGTGGGCCTTCCACACCCAGAACCCTGCTGATTCAGTTCAGCTGGATGTTGCAAGTTGACCGTTAGTTAGTCCACCACACATCTGGTGACCTGAAATTTGTCAGTACCTGGACTGAATTTGTTGTGATCTCTTGAGAGTGGAAAACGACATAAGCTCTGCCTATGGAAGATAACCCCCCAAACCAAGCCAGTCGTACATGCTGATAAGCATGTAAATTAACAGAGCCTTAAGGGAGGTAATTTGGAGTCTTAAGTGTAAAAGTGCTTGTATCAAGCAAAGGACACAAGCAAAATATACTGTTGATATTCTTTCACTCATGTAAAATGCCGTATGTACAAATAGTCTCAGTGAAGCACTGTTCATGATAGTGATCTGTGGAAGACAAGCTACAAGGTCGCAGCAAAACTGTCAACGTAAGCAGATTACATCTGTAAAATGTGGCAGCAATAGGATCGCATTCACATTCTGTGACTGTTAAATTCTCTAAATGTATCATTCGCACACCAATAAACAGCATATTCTGCTGGGCTCTGCACACGTTCCCGTCCTCTCTTCCTATTCTGCGGCTTACAAACTCGAAGGCTGTAAACTAGAGCGGTTGTAGGTTTCACTGGATTTGTTTCCTAGTCTCAGCTCCCTTTTTAATGTTTGTGGGGTAAAAGAACATCCAATCTCTGCGACCACATCTTAGCTGGAAGGAAAGCCTCCATTTATATAATGGGATTTGAGGAGTCTTGGTGCAAGACCTGCCTCTGGAAAAAACCTGCGCCAGTAGTCCCCTGGCCTGAGGGGATCACCATCCTGCCCAGGCTAGGAGCACAGATCGTGCACGTCCTTTTCTGTTTCTCAGGCACGTGGAATTGACCGCCTGGCAACCCGGAGTCTTCCTACCCACTCACATGGATTATCTGTTCATTCAGTACTTCTTGATTTCCGTTGTTACAGTTTTGTGGTTTTTTTCATATAGATCATTACATCCTAGTGGGGATCAAAATACATGGTGAATGTTAGAATTTTTTTAAAAAATTGTCACAGTAAAAGACATTGCTGCTAATTCCCTTCAAAATTCTTCCGTTTCCTTTAACACACTAATCCCATTGTTTTCACCGCATCATGAACAGTTCTGGAAGTCCTCTTTCGTGAGTCTTTTTACGAGGTACAATGAATGCTGTTGCTGAGTCATTCAACTGCACAACAGGCTCTTAAAAACATGACGCTGTGTCCTTGCCCACCGTAACCACTGGATCTAGTACCATGTGACTTGGGGCTCCTCCCCAAAGCCAAAATGGCCACGAAAGGTAAACATTTTGAATTGAGCCAGAACATTAAGGAGGCCACAACAATGCAAGTTTTGTTACATTTATATCTAAGTAATTCGGGAGGATGCAAATATAAATGGCAATTTATTTTTAATATAAGATATCACTTGCTGATTGCTAATATAATGGAAAGTGTTTTCTTGAGTATATTAACCATGTATCCGGCAGCCTTGTTGTAATTGTTTATTTTTTCTATGCTAATTTATCTATTGCTTCAGATTTTCTGCACAATCATGTCATCTATAAACAATTTTTTAAAATTTTTCCTCCTCCATCTGTATACCTTTGATTTTTTATCTTGTCTTGTATTGCCTAGACTTCCAGTATGATGTTGAAATGCTGTGATGATAAGAGATATTTTTGTCTTATTCCTGATAATAGTAAGAAAAGTTCTAGTGTCTCAAGATTAAGTTCAATGTTAACTTTAAGGATTTAAAATTTTTTCATCTACATCAAGTTGTATTCCTAGTTTGCCGAATAGAGTGTTGAGTTTTATCAAGTGGTTTTTCTGTATTGATATGATAATGTAATTTTTGTTCTTTAGGTTATTAATGTGGTGGACTACAATATTTTCCTATGTTGAACCAGCCCTACATGCCTGCAGGAAATTTCTCTTGCTCATATAGCATAAAATTTTGCTTACGTATTACTGAATTCAATTGCTAATATATTGTTTAGGTCATCACATTTACCTATGATCATGAGTACTACAGATGTGGAGTTTTTCTTTTGTTTAATATCATTTAATGATGACAGTATTAAGGTAATTTGGTCTCATACAATGAGTTAAGGAGCATTTCCTCTGATCTTTGTTCAGCAGAGACTATAGACAATTGGTATGAGTCTTCCTTAAATGTTTAATAGAATTCACTTGTGTGCCCAACTAACCTAGTGCTATTTTGGATGATCTTTCATTATGGTCAAAATTTGTTTAATAGCCATAGTCCTCTTCACATTATTTATTTCTTGGGTAAATATTTTCAGACCGTGTCTTTCATAGAAGTAGTTCATTTTATTTAAGTCATCAAATGTATGGGCATAGAATTGCTCATATTTTATTTTTCTTTCCCTTAATTAGCCTGGCTAGGGACATCAATTTTATTGATCTTTGCCAAGAAACTTCTTTTGGCTTTGTTGATTTTTTTCATCACTTTTCCCATTTTCAATTTCATGTCTGACACTGTATCCCACAAAGTTTGGTGAGTTCTACTTTTGCTTTAAATCACTTCAGAAATACTTTAAAATTTTCTTTGAGATGAATTATTTGACCTTTATGTGTTATTTAGATGTGCGTTGTTTAGTGGCCACATATTTAGGGATGATTTAGTTATATTTCTGATAGTTATCTCTAGTTTAATCTTATTATGGCTTGAAAGTACATGTCATATAATTTCTATTCTCTTAAAATTAATCGTATGTGTTTATGTCCAAGTACATGACCTGTCATGGCGGACTTTCCATGCGCATTTGGAATCACGTGTGTTCTGGAAGCAGCAATCAGTAGATATCAAATATGTCCCTTTGGCTGCTGGCACTGTTGAGCTCACCTAGGTCTTCACCGATTTTCTGCCTTCTGGCAGTCTCTGTTCATGTCTAGAGGAGGACTAAGTCACCAACTACAAGAGCAGATCATCTGTTTCTCATTGCATTTCTTTCACTTTGCTTCATTTATTCCGACACGCTGTCATTCGGCAGAGGAACAGTAAGGATTGTTATATCCTTTTGCAGAATTGAACCCTTTATCATTATGTAATTACCCATTTTATTGCTGGTATCTTTGCTTTCTCTGAAATCTGCTCTTTCTGAAATCATAGAGCTTTTTCTGTTGTTGATAAGGATCAGAATGACATATTTTCTCCATCCTTTTACTTTTAATCAGCGCATCTGTTTGGATTTAAAGTAGTTTTTCTGGACACAGTAACTGAACTGTGCTTTGATTTTGAGCCGTACTGGCAATCTCTTCTCTTAAATCAGTATATGTGGACTATTGGCATTTGAAGAGAATATAGTTGGATGAATGCCTACCACATGTTAGGTTTTCTATTTGCTGCCCCTGTGCTTTGTTCATAGTTTTTCTTCACTCATTTTCTGCTTTTTATGGTTTTAGTTTAGTATTTTATAGGGTTTCATTTTCTCTCCTTTATAGCATATCAATTCCAATACTTTTTTTGACTTTTTTGTAGTGAATACTATAGAACAGTGATAGCAAACATCTTAGAGAGTAAGTACCAAACTGCAACCCAAAACCCACTTAATATATTGCAAAGTGCCAACACTGCAATTAAGCCTGAATGATGAGGTTTTAGTTTAGATAAAACAACCCTCCATGAACACCTTTAGTCTTCAAAGAAAATCACAATAACACTCGTGCTGCAGGTTTGCCACACTGCTCCAGAGTTTCAGTATGTATTCATGACGAACCCAAGTGTACTATCGAACGATACTAAATGCCTTCATAATTAGTGAAAATAGCTTCTAATAATGCATTAGAATTTAAGTCTAATCTTAAATCTTCCTCCTCTGCTGACATTCGCTGAACCTCCACATCAGTACACAGAAGCAGGCACAAGTAATTTTTCCCTACCTTCCCTAAGAGAGCTCACAAAAGCATGGAGACCTCCCAGTGGCTGGGTTCTCCTTCAGTTTTTCATGCAAAACTCCTTCACTTTGTCCACATGGACCCTCCAGGAGCTTGTCAGCTATAGTTAAAGTTTCTCTTCCTACTGCTTGTTCCTTGCTTCTACTGATACATTGCGATTCCTTTGTCTGTCAGTCTCGCCAACTTGGGGAGCGGCAGTGTGCCCTATGATCCTGCTTTTTTGAAGAATTTATGAGTTAAATTTTTTTCAATTTGTTCAGCCCTTTACCTATTGTTAGAATAGAGTGGTGATTTCTAAACTCTTTGCAGATCATAGTGGAAAGCTAAAGCTTCTGATTCAGTACTCATTTTTAACGTAGTCATAGACTGAACTGCACACTAATAAAAAAATGAATTAAATTTTAAAATAAGAACTCAAACTTTTAAACATTGCCATTAAAGAGCTGTAAATGAGATGCACAGTTTACTTAGTTGTTTTCACTTTGTTTTTCTGGTGTAATATGATTTGAAAGAGAAAAAGATTGCACAATTTAACATCTATCAATATTAGTATTGAACATATGGTCTGTTGGACTGTATACTACCAACAAATAGTGAAGAGCAATTTCTAGGACATTATCTAGCACCATATTATGAGATTCCTATGAAACATCCAGCTCACATGTTTGCAGTCTCATCATCCCTATGAGCAGGGGTGGAGGATATAATCTCTGGATCCTTTGTGAAACTTGGCCTCTTGTTAACAAGAAGCAAGTCTTCAAATTAGGCATCTGATCACTTATCAGAAATATTACCGAACAATTATCAGAAATATTAATGAATTTACTTTGTAAATTCCAAGAAGCAGCTTAAAAAAGAAGGGTCCTTTTCGTATTAAGGAAACGGTGTGTCGCTGTGTGTCATGGCACCGTAAATGCTGCTGGCCAGAGCAGAGGGAGAATGTTCTCACGCAGGACGTCCCTTAGCTCTGAGCTGGAACTGGGTCCCAGGAACCTCTCTGGGAAGGAATTTCCCTCTCTTTGAAATGTCTTGTCAGCCTTAGCCACAGCCTGATTTGAATTCATGTATTGAAAAGGAAAAACAGCTTTTAAAAGTTTAAATAAAAAATTTTGATGCAGAATATAAATAAGTCAGACCAATGTTTTATTTAGTCTTTTTAAAAGTGTGGGTGCATCAATATTTATTCTCTGCAGAACATCTTTGCACTGAAGAGATGCAAATGATACATCTTCAACTTCCAACTACTGTCTCCTTCATGTTCTCCTCTGTTTCTCTTTCTCACACACGTTTTCGCATCTATAATAGCGACCTTAAAATTTAATAATGAACCCCCCAGTGCATTCTGCATTAATATTTCAGAAGTGTTAAAGTTTATAAATTGATTAATAAGTTACTCTGATAAAAACACAAATCATTTTCTAATTATAGTGTATCCAATTAAATTAATTCAATAATGTAATTATATTGTGCTGCTGTATAGTTGGCTGTACAAGGTAACTGCAATGCTTTGGTTTATACTCAAAACCTTCAATATTCTCTACATATTATAAAAAAAGTGTAAAATGGACTTTAAAGTGTTTAGGAGACAGGGATGTAACTAGCTCAGTGGTAGTGCACTTTGCCTCGTACACAAGAGGCCCTGGCTCTGATCCCCAGTACCACACACAAAAATGTTCACATGTGCAATATCAAAAAAGAGGTATTTTTTTTAAATATAATAATGTTTAAATATAATAACAAACTTGAAAATAAACTGAGCTGATATTTTGTCTGGAATTAAGATAGAAAATTTGTCCAGAATAAAGATAGAAAATTTTTACACATAAAATGTATGAAGTTAAGACATACTTTCCTGCTATTATTGAAACTAGAAAATTCTGCATCATGGAAAATTATTTACTAAAATATGAAGGGCAAAATTATCATTCTACTAATATTGGTCTCTGATTAATGGACTATAACATGTAAATGCAATTTAATATGCAATAAAATCAGCTGCAATATTAATTCATTCAAATTTGTCAATATTGTAAACTGAGACCATTTTCCAAATTTAATGATATTTTTGTTTTATTCTTAGCTATAAAGTCATCATAACAATATCACTTAAAAACACATGAGACTACAGTTTTTAAGATGAAAACATTTTCTCCTTAAAAAGAATGTTGGCAGAAAATTACATGTTATACCAAAATACACATTCAGGCACAAGATACAGACATCATATATAACGGAAAAAAATTCAGAATGTTCTTGCCCTGTAATTTTTTTCCCCCACTAATTAATTATAGAGCTAAATGCTGATACTGATGCACTTAAACATTTTCTGCCTACATTTTCCTCCTGAGTGTAGCGTGACAATATTTACAGTACATTATTTATTTAAACAAACTTTTAGCACCAAAAATTCAAAATCAGGTGAGACACATTGGACTGCTTGTTTCTAGATTGATCGATTGATTGATCAGATGCTGGATACAACATTTACCTTCCGTGAGGCTTTGAGGGCACTCAGGCTCACACAGACAAAGCTGTAAGGTCGAACGCAATTGAGATTCACTTAGACTGGAAGAGGGGCTCTTCTTTCACTTGTGTGGTCCTGTGGAGTAACGTATTCCCTGACAAGGTCACATAGCTTCATTCAAACATCTTCATTCTTTGAAAACCAAGGTGTGCTTTTATGCCACTTCATACAGTGGGGGTAAAATGAAATTTTTCAAAGGATAAAAATTGTCCACCTGACAAACAGCTGCTTTACCCTTATCTTTCTTGAAATTGATAGGATGGAGAAGGCCTAGAGAATTTCACTGAATCTCTGTTTTTTCTTTTTTTAGAAAGCAAAACAGAAAAAAGGATAGAAATAATACAGAATTTAAATTTAAAAAAAAAACCTTAAGAAATCAACACTAGTCAGTACTTTCCATATTGTTATCTTAGAAATAGTTGTTCAGGTTACAAGATCTAAGCATAAAAAATGATCAAACAATCCAACAATGACAGCACAAATTGTTCTTTTTGGTGAACAGAGATTAGTAGTATCATTAGCTTGCTCATATATACATACAGGACAAAGCAGGGTGAAATAGAGAATGATGAATCTCTGTTTTACCCTGCTTTGTCCTGTCTTTTCTTTCACCAGTACTCATGATGTGCGAGTCTGTGCTGAATCCCTCAGTGACTAACACTCACAGTGGTCCACTGTGGAAAGTCATCTGAATAAGTAAGTCAGTATGTGGGGCAGAGTTACAAACTGTGGTGTGGGTTGAAAATGAGCACTGGGATGGAGCACATGGGAAGCGTGGGAGTCAGACACACACGGGCCTTAAATGCGGGCTCTGTGAGGGGCTGGGCTGGGATCCCAGCAATCCAAGAAGCCAGAGGCAAGAGATCAGAGCTGAGGCATTAAAAAGGAGTTCTTACTCTGTGACCCTGGGCTCATAGCCTCTCAGTCTCCTCACACTGTGGATAGCAAGCCTGGAATATAGAACTGAAAGGCTTAGTAGATATCAAATCTGTCCACGTCTCTTTCCTGTCCTCTAACTTTTGCGGTGTGTTTCTCCCCAAACCTGCTTTTATACTCTAACATGTCACGCGGATGCATTCTAGAAGAATTCACTGGGCCTCACCCAAGAGCCATTCTACTTTCCTTCTCCGTTTTCTCCTTTTTAGATGGTGGTCAGAACACTTAACTTGAGATCTACCTTTTGAGGAATGTGTGAGTACACACACAGTCAACACAGTATTGCTACTTAGAGGCAAAATGTGCTATAGTGCATCTCTAGAGCTTATTCATCTTACATAACTGAAAACTGAAAATTTATGCCTGTAGAACAGCATTCTACTTTTAAGACCATTGACATTTTATGCCCAAAGAGGTCTATAGGCGGGCTAGTAACGTAGGAGGTATAAAGACCTCAGCTCGCCCCCCCCTCGCCAATGTCATAGAGGTCCAACATACTGAGCTGAGAAGTGTGGCATCTCCCAGGACACTCTCACAATGCC
>RJWT010026958.1:0-15657 GCA_004365215.1 Cuniculus paca | reverse complement strand
TTTGAACACGTCCTCCATAGCAATCTTAGAAGGTGGGGCCTAATTAGGTCATGAGAACTCTGCTTGCATGAATGGACTTAGATTACAGCTGCCTGAATGGGTTCACTGCAGGCAGAGTGAGTTGTTGTACAGGTTTGGCCCCCTTCTTTCTCCCTCACTCTCACTTCCACTTTCACCATGACACCTCACACAAGAAGGCCCTCACCAGATGTGGGCCTTTGATCCTGGACTTCCTAGCCTGTGGAACTGTAAGAAGTAAGTGTCTTCTTGTTATAAATTATTCAATTTGGGGTACTGTGTTACAGCAACACAAAACAGACTAACATGGAGGGGAAACATATTCTTCAAAACAGTCATAAAATGCAAGTAAATACCATAAAAGTGTTACAGATTAAAAGTAATATTACAACTAAATATAATGTCTATGTCATGGCTTGTATTTAGATGTCTCCTCAAAGCCTCATGTGGTCAGAAATGGAGCTTCTCAAAGGTGGGTGGATGTACAATGTGTGACACTGGGATTAAGTATGTGATGCTGGGACTAAGGGTGGGAGATTACTAAATTAGTCCACTGATTGGACTGGCATAGTTCTGGGTACAGATAATGGCAAGGCCAAACCTAGTGTGGGTGCTACCTGCCCTGTGGGTAAAATATAAGGGACAGAAAGAGGGCTACTGTTATCACTTACTGCTGGCTGCTTGCTACTTCACCGCTGGCTGTCTTCTGCCTGTCCTGCTTTGCCATGGACTGTTCCTCCTCTGTCATGCCACCCTGCCTTGGAGCCAGTCAACTATGGACTGAAAATTCTACAAACTGTAAGCAAATTAAACCTTTCCTCCTTTGAGTGTCAAGTATTTTGCCTTAGCAACGAGAAAAATAACTGAGACAGTCATTTTTTTTTTTTTGAGAGTCTCACTATATGGTTCAGGCTGGCCTTGAACTCACTATGTAACCCAGGCTGACTCCAGAGGATCACTGAGTTCTGGGATTACAGGGGTGCACTGCCATGCCCAGTATCAATGTAAATTTATGAAGTTAATAATTATGCTCTAAGAAAATATTTCTATATTGCACTCAAGTATTCAGAAGTAAGGGCTATAACTGACCCTAAAATGGCTCAGAAAATACAAAAAAACACCAAGAGCGAGAAAAGAGAATGAGAAAGGAGGAAGAAAGAAGAGATAAGAAAAGAAAGTGAGCAAATGATAAAGCAAATAGGGCAAATAGGTGAATTCACCTATTTAACAATAGGTGAATCTGGATAAAGAATATAAAAAAGTTCTTTGCATTATTTTAATTTTGCAACATAAGCTTCAAATTACTTCCAAACAAGTAATAAAATACATGTAGTTAGCTATGCTTGTACTATCCAATACAGTGCCTTTAGTTATATGAGACTCCTGACCAGCTGAAATATGGTTAACACAAAAATGTGGCATTAATGTAAAATATACACATTTCAAAGACTTAATGCAAAACAATAAAATACCTCAATAACTTTTATTTTGATTTCCATGTAGAAATAGTTTAAACATATTGGGTTAACTGAAATAATATTTTTATAATTTACTTTCTCATTCTTTACTTTTTTAAAGTATGACTACTGAAAATCATAACTTACATGCATGACTCATGTTTACATTGGACAGAGCTGAACTAGACAATCAAGCAAAACCACAGTGTTAGGCTTCACGCGACTTTGCAAAATTTCTCTCTCAATTTCTTTCTGCTATAAATACACCTCCATCTCTAAAAATCACTTGATTTTAAGCAACTGAAAGGTAGAGAACATCTATTCACTGCTATATTCTCAGTGTTTAGTATTATACTGGTATCAAGTGTTACAAATAGTTGTTAAAAGGCACTATACTAAGAAAGAAGGGAGATCAGAAAGAATGAACTCATTCTCATTTCTCAATCTTTGCTTACACAACTCTCTCCTGCAATGAAACTTTTTCTCGTCCTCTCTGAATCCCCACATTCTTCATAACGCCATCCCTGGCCAACTTCCTTCAAGGTTACTCCCCACTGGCACTATTTCATTCCAACTTCTCCTCTGCAGTGTACAGCCTTTCCTGTCTGGAGAGTTTCCTTCAGCACTTCACATATAAGTTCCTCGAGCAGAACTTGGGTCTTACTTATCCTGTGTCTTTCACAGTAACTAGCACAGTATTAACCATACCAGTCAGTTGAGCAATGATGGAGGAAAGGAAGTAAGGTGCCACGAAAGAGAAAGGATTTGAAGCCACAAGAATTTGACTGTAGTCTCTAGTAGTCTTTGACATCCACTAACTGCATTGCCTTAAGATAAATCACTTAATGAATAAATCAACAAGTTTCTACTTCATTTTTAAAATCAGAGAAACCTGATGAACATAAAAGAAGGCCTTCTCTTTCTATAATTCTGGAATAACTGAATCCTGTCTTTAGTAACATGTTTATATTCACTAGTAAAAGGAAATTTAACATACTACTTTCAAATCACAAGAAAGAAATGTTGACAAAGTTTACAAACCAGCTAAGGTACTAAATACTGATCATCTTTCTGGTCATTAAGCATTTTAAATTCAAGTTTTTCTTTGAAGAACTATTAAACAAAATATTCCATCCACATATAGTGGAGTTATCTCACTACACTTATTGTTTTCCCAGACCTTTTCAAGTCTCAGAAGGGCATCTTCCTAATAAAGGAAGAAAAGGAGAAGGAAGAATGGATGAGAGGGAGAAGGAAGGACAAACAAGAAGAGAAGCAAAAACCAAAGTTCTGTGAAGTACCCTGCAAACTAATGGGCAACGTTCAGACTCTGCGTTATAATATAAATGTACTGTCCTTCTTCTTTCAAAAATACTATTTAGCCAGGCATGATGATGCACACCTGTAATCTCAGCACCTGGGAGGCTGAAGCAGGAGGATCACTGTGAGTTTGAGACCAACCTTGGTTACATGGAGAGTTCAAGCCCATTCTGTCTCAAAAAAATCAATCAATAAATAAATTATTCAAAAGACACTATTTGGAAAAAAATTATTATAGTTAAAATGAAAAGATCATCTGAAAACAAAATGTTAAAAAAAAAACTTTAAAGCATGGAGACCATTTCAAACAAACCTCTAAATCAGCAATTATAGTTTGTCTTGGTTACTTTTCTCTCTTCGTTGAGACAAAATACCTGACGCCCAAACTGAAGGAAGGAGAGGTTTATTTCTTACGGTTTTGGGGGTTTCAGTTCATACTCAGCTGATTCCAAGGCAGGGTGGCGTGGCTGAGGGGCAGCCCTTCATGGCAGCTGCAAGCAGCAAGAGTGAACGGCGCAAAAAGGGAAAAACCCGCCTCCTTCCCGACCTTACATTGTATGTCGGCTCCACCCCTGGTGGGTGCAGAACTCACACCGCCAATCCCGGCACTAGACAATGAATCAATCACAAACACTAGATTCAGCCCCTTGCATGACTACGTGACGCTTGGGGGGCCTAGATACAAACCAGAACATAGTTTTAACCTGGTATCTTAATACCTATGCTGAGAAATAAGGTTATCAGGATAAGGTACAATAAATTGGTTAAGTACTTGTTAGTATGGTGTTAAACTACTAATTTAAATTAAAAATGGTAAAATAGTACTAATTAAATGGTAAAATACTTGTGAGTATATACGACCTATAGAGTTAACAGAATACATATTTAGGTTCTAAACTAATGATGCAAAACACATTAAATGATAAAATACTTAGCATAAGCTACTATACCATATATTATATATATTTTATATATATATATTCTAATTTCTAAACTAGTAAAGCAAACCACAAGACTTCTTTAAGACTTTTAACAAAATGTGCCTATTAAATGCTGAGCATTAACACCAACTCATCACTCATCACAAGATAAAAGTTGAAGCCCTTCAAAGGAACTCTAGATCCTATCCTAATTAAGTCTCTAGCTACCAGGGTAGCCTCATTTCCCACCAATCTCTGGATATCATCTCACTTCCTAAACTTAAGTGCTCACCCTCCTAACACTACCTGCACCTTTTATGACTCCATACCTTTGCCATTTACTGCTCCCTCACCTGGAAGTGCCCTTCCTTCTTTGGCTGTAAATACCTCCTCCCCATGAAGAATTCCTGATTTCACCTACATCCTCCCACAACGTGGCTCCCAGGACACTCTTCGCTCTGCTACAGAGCATCATAAATAAGCTTAAATGTCCACCTCCCTATCCAGGCTGTGAGTTCCAAATGGGAGAACACAGACCCTATTAACCTGTTTTCCAGGCCCTACCATAATGCCTAGCATTTACTAAACTCAATGTTTAAATATACTGAACAGAAAAAAGTTAACACAGAGAAACACTTACCTATTAATGCATACATTTAACGCAGGGGTTTTCGACTAGGGGCAATTTTGTCCCAAGGAGATAGTTGGTAACTTCTGAAGACAGTTTTAGTTGCCACAATAAGGAGGAAGAGATTTGCGAGACTGCAACTGGCAACTAGTGAATCCAAGCCAGGAAGGTTGCTAACCATCCTACAATGCTCAGGGCAGCTCCAACAACAAATTAGCTGGTCACAAATAACAATGCCAAAGTTAAGAAACTGGCGTCAACTGACTTATTCAAATATGATGATTCAATAACACATCTCTGCAATAATCACAATAAACTCTGAGTTAGTAGTTTCACTTGAAACTTATTTTAACAGTTGAGATGGGTGCACTAGCACCAAAAATAATCTCTCTCCCTTCTCAGTGCTTAACAACATTAAATCAGAAGTCCTAGAATGCATCCCATATTTTTCAAAAACTCTAACTACCAGAAGCTGCTGTCAACGCGGAAAACATTTTGTTTTATTTATAAACTTTAAAGCAAACCACAGGCAAAGTAAGTTCCACTTGTGGAGCTATGACAGAAACACAATCTGAGGCATGAGGTAATCAGTTCCTCTAAGTCTGATAAAAGAAAGATCACAAGTAAATCAGGCACAGATGTCTTTACTGTTTAACAAAGGAACTGACGGAGACAGAAAAGGCATGCCCTTCCTACTGCCAAATCACTGCTTATCAGGATTTCGAAAAACTAAGAAAACACGGGGGGGAGGGGGGCTCAAACCTCATCACAGGGGTTCAGATCGGGAGCTGTTTTCTCCCTCCCAGAAATAAGTTCCACACGACTTTAACAGCCCTTGAGAAAGACGCAGAACACGCTCACAGTAGGGCGTGGTGCCACTGGCCTGTAATCCCAGCACTCTGGGGAGCTGAGGCAGGAGGATCCCAAGTTAGAGCCCGGCCTGGGCAGTCTCAGAGGTGCTGCGGGTGTAACTGTGTGAGAAGGCCCTGGATGCGATCTGTAGCACCGCAGAAGAGAGTTCAGTAACTCTTACAGGCGAGGCGAGCCTACGTGATCCTAGGAACTGATGCCTAAACAACACAGCCCAGCTTTCCAGGGCTCTTTTTAGCGCCAGGATTTTTCCAGACTCCGCATTAGCGATAGAACTGGCAGAAACCAAAGAAGCCTACACCATTTGACAAGGCTTAAGGCGGATTCACTCACGCATAGCTAAGATAAGGTCCTGGGGCTCGGAAGGGGAAAATGCATTTCTAATTTAAAAAAAGAAGAAGAAGAAAGTTTCCAGCGGCGCGCAGCAGCTCCCTTCTCAGCTGACTCTCCCGCACGGCACGCGGCAGCCCCCGGCCCGGCCGCGCCAGGCGGCTCCCGCCCTCGGCGCTGTCCAGGGCGGCGCGGCGCGTGCAGGTGCGCGGGGCCGGACCGGGCCGGAGGAGGCGCGCAGCCCGCGGGTCCCCGGCTCCGCCGCCTTCGCACGCCCGCTCGCGAGCGGGAGGCCGCGCGGGCGCCACACCCTCCGGCCCGGCCGCAGCCCCGCGCCTCCCGAGGAGCCCGCGCCGGACGACCAGGCCTCAGCCGGGCAGCGGGGCCTACGCAGGAAGGCGCCGCCCTGCGCCCTCCGCCCTCCTCCGCCCGCTCACGTGTCGCCGGCGGCGGCTGCACCCTTACCCTCTGCAAAATCCTCCTGAACATGGCTCACGCCGCCGGCGCCGCCGCCGCCCAGACGCTCCGCACCCCGCGCAGGCTCCTCACTGCTCGCGGGCCCGGGGGCACGGGGCGGCAGGTCAGCGCGAGGCGGTGGCGGCGGCCGCGACGGCTGCCCCGACTTCCCCACAGGCGGCGAGACGCAGCGAGCGCGAGCGCGACGGCGACGAGGGAGCAGCGAGCGCCGCCCGCCCGCCCGCCGGGCCGCCCCCGTAACTGACAGGGGGGCGGGCCCGCCCGCGGCCGCCGAGGGGCGGGGCCGAGGCCGCCCCGCCCCCAGACCTGTCCATCCACGGGGGGCGGGGCTAAAGGGTGTCGGCCCCGAGTCTACGACCAATCGGAAGCGGCAGCAGCGTGGGCGGCTGCGTGACGGACAGACGGCGGGACGCTGGCGCGGCGGCTCCTTCCGGCGAGCTGGGGGACGCCGGGCTCCGTCAGAAGACCGCGCCCGCGTGCCGGCCGCGTTCTCGCCGCGAGGGCCGGAGACCGCTGGGGTCCTGGGCGCTGGCGGGGGTGGAGGGCGCCCGCGTGCTGCTCCCGCCGGCTGCGATTCAGCCTGGTTTGTGAAGTGTGTCCGTGCGCTCCTTCCCGCGGCCGCTCCTGCCTGGGCACGCGGCGGGGAGCCCGAGCGGGATCCGAATTTGCGCAGTGACAGCTCCGCCCGAGTCCACACAGCAGGGAGACCCAGACCGACGTCCTTAGCTGGGCTTCCTCTGCTTTTCCAAGCCCTCGCCTTCCTGCCTCCCATTACAGCCACAGACAGTAGAGAACCGGGAAGAGGGACGAGCAGAAGCTGCAATTTGAACCGGCAGAAGTTCGGGGTTCTCCTTTCGGACCCTGACAGTGTTGCCGGGCTGGTGCCATTAACATGTGGCACTTCCCGAAGCCCATACTTAGCCTCTTCTGAGGAATGTGAAATCCTATTCTTACAATAGATGCCTCGATAAATCGTCGTTAATGCCAGTGTTTTACAGATTAAGAAAAAAGGAGATCGCAGATTATCACGTGTCCAAACAAGACGTAGACTTGGAACTGACCACCAGGCAGAATGTAACTGTTTAAACTTGAAAATCAAAGCTCCGGTGCCCTGTCATTCTGGCAGTAATCACAGGCCGAGAGACTCTACTTCCACCCTGGGCTGGAGAGGGGGAAAAAAGACTTCATATTGCTGGAATAGGGAAGGAGAGGGAATACTAACCTTGCCCAGGGTGGTCGACACACATCGAAATCTATGAAGTTTATTGGAAAAGGATACTGAAAAATTGCAGTAGATTTATTATTTTCAAATGAGTTAATGAATGTGAAAGTATTCTGTAAAGTGTAAAAGATTATATAATATGTGTTTCTATCCCAAATATATTTTTTTACTGTACGTTCGTCTCTATACTGCCTCGAGTCATACCCACAAGTAATATATTATTCATTGCTATTGATAAGGCACTTACAGAGCCAACACTTTTCCATCTTTTTAGACCCAAGCTTTATTTTCAGACAATATGAGAAACATTCTCAATGACACGATGATAAAAGTGACTATTTTGTTTTTAAAAATTTACTTTAAAGCTCTTCATTAGTGGCATGCGCCATGTCCCTCTTCCTGGAATTCTTATGTAGAATCTTTTCATTACTATAGAAGGTTCTCTACTGCTTAGACAGGTTGTTCAAAAGTCTTTGTACTCCCCTGCAGTTTATAATTCCCTCACTGGACTAGAGAACTTAATTACTCCTAAAGAAAATAAGCAGTGGTAGAGACATAATCATGTAAGAATGCCCCTCACTAATCTTACACATAGCAACCGTGCTTACTGTCTACTCATTTGTGACCACTAATTCCTCCTCATTCATCTCACATTTAAATTAACATCCCCATAATCATGACTTTTTGCCCTCCTTCAGGACTTCCAATTTACGAGTTCTTTTACTTTCTTTAAATCATTTCACACCTACCTGCTCTGCTGCACAGGATCAACTGATGATCACTAGAGATGCACATATGTAACCAGGGTTATTGAGCTCCTTTCACATTTACAGCCCCAGAACTGAGGTCCTCAACATGCAAGAAAGAGGAAGAAAAGAAAGGGAGGGGGGAATGGAAGAGAAGGGAAAAGAAGGGACAAAGAAAAGAAAAGGAAGGGAAGGAGGAAAGAAGGAAGGACAAGTTTCAGACAGTTTTTGGTAGTACAGTAATTAGGTAAATCTTCCAAAGCATACAGACCCTTTTCCTCTGACTGTGGATTTAAAACATACCTGCCATTTCTTTGACTTCCTTCCCACCAAAAGGTAGAATCTAGGCTGGACTTACTGGCCTGCTTCAAATGACAAGAATGTGATGCAGCTGACAGGGCATGACTTTTAAAGCCAGCATAGAGCTGTTTAACAAAAATGAGTGGAATGTTTTAGTATGTGATTGTTATCTGAGTATGCCTCCAAAAATAAGTCTTTTTTGGAAAATCACATGCAATAAATAAATTTAATTAGTTCCTTATTGTGAATGTGCAGAGATATACAATTTTAAGTAAAAACTGCTTTTTTATTAGTGTTTTGTTGACACAATAATTATACATGTTTGTCAGGTAATGTGATGTTTTGAAGTACATACAATGGGTAATGATCAAATCAAGGATACTCATCACCTTAAACTTTTATCATTTCTTTATGGTGAGTACATTCAAAATCCACTCTTCTGTTTTGAGATATACTATACATTCTCATGAACTATATTTACCCTGCTGTGCTCTAGCTATAGAACTCCAGACTGTATTCTTCCTATGTACATATATGATTGTACCTATTGACCAACCACTCACTTCTTTCCTCCCCTCATCTCTCATCTCTGGTAATTATTGTTCTATTCTCAAATTTTATTAGACCAACTTTTCTTTTAGATTCCACAAAGTGAGGTCATGTGGTGTTTATTTGTCTAGGCATGCTTGATTTTTAAAACTGTATCTGTTTCTGTTAGCTGGGCGTGGTGGTACAGGTCTATAATCCCAGCACTCTGGGAGACTGAGGCAGAAGGATCACAAGTTGATGCTCAGAGTGCACAACACAGCAACATAGTGAGACTTTGTTTCAAGATAAAAAATAAAAAGGTGTTTGGGGTGTAGCTCAGTGGAAAGGCCTTGAGTTCAATCCCTAACATCAAAAATAAATTAATAATATATCTATCTTTCTTCCCTTTCTAAATATTAAAAAGTGAATTGCTTTGCCCAATTATGTGATTGAGAGAAAGACTCTAGTCTTGTTCTCAACCTATAACAAAAGGAAGTCATGCCCAATTGTGTAGAAAGTTTGTCGGTCTGCATCTCCTACTTTCTGACTCCATATCATATCATATGTTAAATGGGTGATGTCTCCAATGTCAAATCCATAGCAAGAAGTTCTCTGTATAATATGACCCTATAATTGCCCTCACTTTAGTCAACCCAGTTGCAGCAACAAGAAGGCCGGCTGGGAAAAACACAGCAACAGGATTTATAGTGGTACAGTAAAGCAGGCACTAAAATGCATACGGCTGCCCTCCTGGACCATCCAGTCATCTACCAGAACAATTCTACTTAGGACAGTCTTTGCACCATGCACACAGAAGAATGATGGGAATCACTGATTTTAGTAAGTTTGGCTGAGCAAGATGGGATATACCCAGACTTATGGCTACTGTAATCATCCATCCCCATACATTTGCAAAGGGTTATCAGCAACTCTGTGGTTTTTATTGGCCTATTATCTGCTGTTGATCTCCAAGTCCAGCATAGATCTCTTCTGAATATTAAACCTGACTATTCAACAGCCTATTGAACAAATCCATTTAGATCTCTCAGGAAATCCTCCAGTTCAATGTAAAATGTTTCAACTCGAAGTTGAATGCATCATCTCCCACTCTGTACATCCTTCCTTCCCTTTCCTTCAAGCTTCTAGGATGCTATTTGAGTGCTTGCTGCCACCATGCCCAAATCAGAAATCTGATGACCGGCTTTATCTGTTCACTTTTTGCTTCTGCCCATATCCAACTAATGAGCTAGTCCTATAAATTCCACCTCACTACAATCCATTTTTGTGCCACCTCTTCTTAACCTGATTTACTAACTCTCCTCTCTGCTTTTGATCTTACATCCCTCCAACTCATTCCCCACACTACAATCAGAATAATCTTGCTGAGCCAGGCATGGTGGTACATGCCTGTAATCCTAGCACTAGCGAGACTGAGGCAGGAGAATTGCTGTGAGTTTGAGGCCACCCTGGCCTACAGGGTAAGTTCAAGGCCAGCCTGGACATCAGATGAGACCCTGTCTCAAAACAAAATAAAATCAAGCGAAGAATGATTTTGTTAAAGCACAAACCTGATCTTCACTCCTCTGCTTAAAATTCTCACCAAGTTCCTCATTTTGAGGACACACACCAAACTCCTCATTGTGGTTTTCAAGGACTTTGCATACTCTTGCCCCAGCTATGGTCCTACTCTCATTTCTTGACATTATTTTCTTTACACTGTACATGTCGGGCATGCTGAATTATTGTAGTTTTCTGAACTCATCACAGTCTCTCCCTCACTCTGAACCATTATATGCATGAAGGCTGCTCAAATAATATAGTGACTGTTTAGATTAAAAAGAACTTATTACAGTAAAAGTTGCATTACAAAGAATGGAGGGATATGTAGGTTCAAAGTGAGGGAGGATATTGCAAGAGGAATTAATGACAATGTTCTTTCACTGTAATGATTGTTTTCTTTAAACATTCACCATATTCTTTTATCACCCTTCACTGATCAAATTTTTACATAAATTTCTGTCTAATGAAAATATTATGCTGTGTCCTCGTCCACCTTATCCATGGGACTTATGTGACTTGTGGCTCTCTCCCTAAGTCAATTCAGGACCCCTCAACATTCCAACCAAAGACACAAGGACTTCCGGAACTGCTTTAGAAAATAGCCAGAACAATGGATAAGAATGTTCTAGCTGAGGGAGACTATTTTGAGAAGGATTATTGGCAATATGTCTTTTACTGTAATTTTTTTAAAATTGTTAAATATTTATTCTATTTTTGATCACACCACACATGCCATTTCCATGCGCCTGGAGCATTCCCTGCATTCATCCCCCCTTTACCAGTCTAATTCCTACTCATCCCCAAGTCTTCCACCCCCAAGCTAAGCTACGTGGTCTAGGAACACTTTCATTAACTACTCCACCATATTATAAGATACAAAAGGCCTTGAATCACAGACACAAAGCACCACAGACCACACAAGAAGATTGTCGCTAAGGTTCAACATGCGACTGCCTCTTCCTCTCCATCCAAATGCACCCTCCCAGTAGTGTTTGATTGTAAAGGGTTATCATTCAAGTTTTGAATCTGATGTAATTTTTGTCTTTAAAGAATGAATGCACTGGTGCCGTTTTTGCAACCATGAGAATTTTATGGCCCATTATAAATTAGTAAAATGACAATTCAGTTTCTGTAAAACTGGATGGAGCGAGTCTGCCAAGAGAAGAACTTAGTTTCAACATGCTGACAAAAATTCAAGTTTTGAGCCTACAAAGCGAAGATTCAGAGCCTGCACCATAGTAAAATTTTCCAATGTCAACGAGCTTCCTGAAGGCTCTTGATAGCCAGCCAGCTGGCCCTGGTAGGTGACATAATTAGAATGAGTTGCATAGAACTTTGAGCCACAACATTTACATCCCCCGTGGTGAGTGGAAACTTAGTGGTAGAAGACTCCAGAGCCCTTCTAGTTCAAACAGTATATTGCTTAAGGTCAGGGGTTACTTAAAATACTCTGAAAATTTAGATTAGTATATTGTAGTTAGGGCTCAAATAAACAAAAGGTCCTTTGTAAAAAGCTGATCTGAAAATGTCTTGCCAGCGCACAGCACAAAGGATGGAGACAATAACACATTTAAATTACTGTGGTTATTTTTAATAGTTAAATTATTGTTTTGTACAAAATATTCTGAGTGAAAAAGCCCCTCCCCCCTTTTCTATATCTATTGTACCAAGAAGAGTGAGAGTTTTGTTTATTAAAAGAGAAAAACCCACTTCATAACTCATGATAATAATCCCTTTTTTAGTTGGTTGTGACAGCACAAGCCTATAATCCCAGCACTCGGGAGCATGAGGCAGAAGGACTGCTGTGAGTTCGAGGCCAGCCTGGGTTACAAAGTGAGTTCAAGCCCAGCCTGAACTTCATGGTGAGACCCTGTCTCAAAAAGACAAAAAAGAAAAAAATTTCTTTTTATGTTAGTACATCTAAATGATATTAAAAGAAAATTAATATTAACATTGGGAAGACAGACCAGGGTCTTAGCTCAGTGGTATAAGCAACCACCTGGCAAGTGCAAGGTCGTGAGTTTGATTCCCGGTACCGAAAACAAAACAAAACAAAACAAGACATTAGGAAGATAACAAAAATAACACCATACACATTTTAAAAACTTTTCAGTATAATGCTTATTTGGCTAAAATGGGATAAAAAACAGAGTTTATCAACAGATTTTGGGAAACATTAAGTAGCCATTTACTTGACTAAATAATAAAAATTTAAAAAAAGTTTTGAGAAAGTACATTGTTTCTTTTTTTCTTCCCCAGTGCCTCTTTCCCCAGGCTGTGGGGCAGTGTGGCTTTCAAGAAAAATGACTGACTTGCCCATTTTGTTTGAAATCCACATTTCACAAGAAACTACACAATGTGTGCTGGGTTGTTTGCTTCTTTCTTTGTTTGCTTTGGTTTTTTTAAACAGAGTCTCACTCTATAAATCAGGCTGGCCTTGAACTCATGGCAATCGTCCTGTCTCAGTACTGGGATTACAGGCATGCACCACCAACCTGGTGTATGCTGTTTCTGTATCATGAAACAGTGAGAAGAAATTTAAAGCTAATGTATAATTTGGATTCGTGATGGGAGGTGAAGTGGGGGAAAAAGTATTTACATTCCCTTTTACTGTATACTGCAGAAGAATTCTGAGATCATGTATAACCAACATACTGGAGCAATGAGAGAATGAGAGAGAGAGAAAGAAAGAAAGAGAGAGAGAGAGAGAGACACGCTGGACATGCTAAGCATGCACTGCAGAACAACCCATACAGGAACAATTTTAAATTGAAAAGAGGAAAATAACTATTTTGTTCCTCCATGTTGACAAACTTGCTGAATTTAAAATACTGTAAGGTAGAATAGAATAAAGGGACCATTGTATCTCTTCCTCTGACTTGGAAAGTTAAAGACACTTGGAAAGATCTGGTCATTTTTTAAGACTTAAGACATTTGGATCTACTGAGTCATTTTTCAAGCCTACATAGTAGTTCCAGACCTCATTAGAAAATTGACTCGTATAAATGTGCTAACAGTTTAAAGGGAACCACATCTATTTTTGCTTTGTTTCAGTTTGTCGTATTTTTAAACCGTTGGCTTGTTTGTTTCTAGTTGAATTATTAACTACTAAAGTTTGGGATAAGTATAAATCCTCTAAATAAATGCTTGCCAGATGTTTCCTTTGTATTATAACTTGCTTAGTCAAGGGACCATTTATCTTACTATGTTTCTTTTTTCATGCAAGAGAAGTACCATTTGTTATGTAGCTTGAATGGACAATAAAATTTCCCATAGTTGTAAAAGGTTCTGTAATTCAATAAAATAAAGATAAAATATAGAACTATCTATTTTAATTTGAAGGTAAAACTGTTCAATGTTGAGAAATGTTATCCTATTGAATGTTGCAAACATTACATGTTTCTTGTCTTGTTTTGTTTTGTTTTGTTTTGTTGTGACAGTGTATAATTCAGGCTGGCCTTGATCTCACTATGTAGTTCACATATTGGCCTTAAGTTTCCAACAATCCTGCCTCAGCCTCCCAAATGCTAGAATTACAGGTGTGCACCACCATGCCTAACTCGACATGATTTTTTTATTTTTTTTTTTTTTGCGGCACTGGGGATTGAACTCACGACCTTGTGCTTGCCAGGCAGGCACTTAGACCGCTGAGCTAGATCCCTGGCCCTTCAACATGATTTTTAAAGTAGTTTAGACAACCATAGGAGTTTGCAATGGTTACTTACTGGCCTACATAACTTCACATACTGTAACTTTTCACTGCTAAAATAAGATAACTAAATAGAGACCTTGTAGCTAAGAGTCACTGAGCACTTCGCAGCACTGTTCTAAGTGCTTTACTTATCTATCAAGCTTATGTTATTTGTTATTCCTCACAACACTCCTGCGAGACAGAAAGCACAGGTTTGTAAGCAGTAAATAACTTGCTGACACCAAGAAATGATTGAGCCAAGATTTGAGAGCAGGCAGCCTGATTTCAGAGCCTATGCTGTTAAGGATTTCAAATCCATGAATATCTAGTATACTATTTATGCAAGTATTACTTTGTGAGGTTAAGGGTTTTATTTACTTGTTTATCTATATATTTTTAAAACATTCCCACAGCTTTCATCACATATAACTGTGTGGCTTTCATAATCTCCATTCTTAATGCATTCCTCAACGTTAAAGTGTTCAAACAAAATCAATTCATGAGCTGAGCACAGTGGCACACTCCTGCAATCTCAGAACTCAGGAAGCTGAGGCAGGAGGATTGCTGTAAGGAACAGCATGAAGCAGAGACCAGCCAAGAGCACCAGGCTCATGTAAAGGATGGAATTTATTGTACCTGGGTGCAGGCAGACAGAGGGTGAAAAGATTGTCTATAGGGAGTAAAGAGAAGCGAACTTTTTTTATGGGACTTAAAAAGAAGGCAAAGGACTCTAGGTGGGAAGATCTTAGTAAACATCAGTTGTCAAAATTCTCTGAATGAGCTGGGTGTCTTGGTGCACACCTGTAATCCCAGCACTAGGGAGGCTGAGGCAGGCAGATTGCTGTGAGTTCGAGACCAGCCTGGGCTACAAAGTGAGTTCAAGACCAGCTTGAACTGCATAGGGAACCCTGTCTCAAAAAAGACAAAAAAAAAAAAAGTTCTATGAATGTCTCATGCCTCTGTGGGCAAAGCCCCAGAGGCATCTGGTGTAAATGTCTGGGTGCCTTCAGCTGTCCAGGTGTTTGGAAGACTCCGTGCTCTATTTTATTTCTTCAACATCCTCTGTTTGCCAAGGGCGCTGGTGTTGAGCTGAGAACAGTGCCTCTGCAGGCAGACAGACAAGGTATTGGAAGAGTCAGGCAAGAATCAAGCTTCACAATTGCCACGAGTTCAAGGCCAGGTTGGGTTACACAGTGAGCTCAAGGGCAGCCTGAAATACACAAGACCCTGTCTCGAAAAAGCAAAAAACAATGCACAGGATTTCATTTTTAATTTGCTTTAATGTTAAAATACTTATTTATTTACTCATTAAAGATAAATGGCAAGCCAGAAGGCTATTAATTGTATTCTGTATGTCACCGACGGAGGAGGGGTTACTTTTAGCTGGGTTTGGTTTTAGTGTTGGTTTGGTTGTTGTTTGCTTATTGTGGCATTAGGGGTGGAATCCAGGAAGCACTGCTAAAGCCCCAGCCCTTCTGAGGAAAAGTCTCGCTCTGTGACCCACACTGACTTTGAAATTGCCATCCTGCATCAGCCTCCCGAGGAGATGGGCTTACAGACATGACCCACCTTGTCTTACTTCAGTGTGTA
>RJWT010026957.1:0-15650 GCA_004365215.1 Cuniculus paca | reverse complement strand
AGAAAAGGAAAAGAAAAGGAAAAGAAAGGAAAAGAAAGGAAAAGAAAGGAAAAGATAGGAAAAGAAAGGAAAAGAAAGGAAAAGAAAGGAAAAGAAAGGAAAAGAAAGGAAAAGAAAAGAAAAGAAAAGAAAAGAAAAGAAAAGAAAAGAAAAGACTCTGCTTCAACACCCACCCCACACACACACAGCAAAAAGCATGGCTTCTTTCATCACTAAACTCCAAAAAAGCTAGTGCTTGGGAGAAACTCTGACAAAAATACTGCCTTAAAACAAACAAAAAAGAAAAAGCTCAAGGTCATGAGTTCAATCTCCAGTACCAAAACCAACAAAAAACAAAACAAAAAAGGCCCTGTCCAAGTTTAAATTCTCACCTGTGTGATCACACATCTCAGCACACGTGTACACAGCAGCAGAGATAGAGAACGAGGGGACAAATAGAGAGAGCACTTCACCAAGTTGCCCAGGCAGGCTTCGAACTTGGGATTCTCCCACTCCACACCTGAGCAGCTGGCACTGCAGATGTGTGCCACCATACCTGACTAGCTTTTAAAATATTTTTAAGACAATTCTACTTGTTTTTTGAAAAACAAAAAAAACTCATGGCTGCATCTTAATAATGGTGTGCTTCTGTTTCTGGCAGTGACTACTGGGCCTTGTGCATGCTAGGCAAGCACTTTACCACTGAGCTACATCCCACCCCCTACAATGGCAGGGTTTTTAAATTACTGGACGATTCAAGTAACAATTATTTAAAATCTTTGCTCTGTATGATAAAGATAAAGCTTCTCCTGAGTGTTCAGGGTCTGTCTGTTGCCTGCCATAGGGTGCAGAGCTGCACCCCAGGGTCAGCTGGCTGCGTGCCCACGTGGTTGACTGGTGTCCTCTCCGCAAGGACCCTGCGGGCTCCCCTGCATGCTGCTACAGCCCCTCATCGCGGCTAGGTCAGCAGCAGGGTGGCTCCCAGCCGTGCCCACGAGTGAGGTTGTTCCAGTGCACAGGCAGACTACTCCTGCGGGTCAGCCGCCACAACTCATGATCTGAGGGCCACCCTGGGAAGCGGGCTGGACAGAGTGCAGTGACAGCAAGTTGCTAGAGGGACGGTGCCTACGGCACCAGCTTCCCAACAAGGCTGCTCAAGTGACTCTGTGCCCTTGATGTCAATGTCACACACTGGCCCCCAAGAAATGCCCAATGCACCAAAAACAAAAGGAGCAACGGGTAGCGGCTGCTCAGCCTGCCTCCAAGCAGCTTTGCTGGCCCTGGTCTCATCCTGTATCGAAGACACTTTCACACCCCTAGGGCAGGGGCAGTCCCATTCCATCCTGAGGTCCTCCCCCCCTGCCCATGCTGTCACCTCCTTGGCAAAGAAGCTGGTCACGGACAGAGCTACACAGACCCTGCCACCCCACAACCGCCAGCACAGGAGCTGAAGGTGTCCTGGAAATTCAAACAAAGGGAGGTTTTAACCAGCTTCCAGTTCAGCTGACCAGTCAGCCAAGGCAGCAAGTGACCGTGGCCCCAGCTCGGACCCCCGAGAACAACCTGCCACTAAACCCACGAAGCACCCCACGGGGCGACCGCTCACCTTTCTCTGCTTGTGCCTGGCTCGCTTGGCTGCCCGCGTGCTGCTTACGGGCTTGGTCTCTGAGCTGTTTATGAACTGTAACAAATCCTCTACCCTTCGATGGTCAACGACACTTTCCCGTTCTGAGATCTGATCCATTTTTTTAGGTTGCTCTTCTTTCCTCTTGGTCAACCGTAAACGAAGTTTCTCCCTCATTTCTGCATAATTTCTACTTGTTGGAGCAGCTGGAGGCTAAAACAAGTAAGAACACAACTAAACTAAGCTATAAATGTAACCAAATAGGGAACATCCCTCTAAAACTAGCCTGTTATTAAAAAATGACTTATGTTATACTTGCTCATTGTGAAAAGTAACATGATAAATAAATGGCACAAAACAGAAAAGCCCATCCCCGTGTTACTTAAAAGTTGCATTTTGGCACCTACCTCTCTGAGGTTTTATGTATTTATCAAAATCTGGAAAGACAAATATAAATGAATTTTTTAAACTGAAAAGATGCAATTATATATACTCCTTCACATCTTTATGTTTTAGTATGTTTATCCTTTCACATCAACGACCCTGTCTAGAGGGCCGGGGATATAACTCAGTAGCACAAGTGCCTGCCTGGCAAGCACAAAGTCCCAAGTTCAATTTCTGGCACCAAAAAATAAGTCTGTGTATAGTTTTTCCATCCATTTACAAGCTTCCTTTTCAGTGATTCACTGCTCCCAGTCCTGCTACACCCCCTTTTGTTTTCTGGGGTTTGAGACAGGATCTTGCTACACTGTCCAGCCTGGCCTTAAACTCACAAGGATTCTCCTGCCTCAGCATCCTGAGTGCTGGAAGTATAGGAGTATATTGCCATGCTCGGTTTGTTATCACATTGCTTATTATTAAAACCATGTGCACACTTTAGGAAATGCAGACTGATCTAAAGCAGGAAATAAAGACCAGCATGCCCTGCATTTGCTACTATCTGTTACACCTCGTACCTAGGTGTGCCCCCAAAGCTTCACGTAGTCATAGGTGGGACTTCCTGAGATGGCTGGATCATGGGTGTGTGAAGCTGGGATTGAGGGTGGGGCACCCTGGATGGTATATGAGAGGCAGAAGAAGGGCTGCTACTGCCACCGGCTCTGCCGCCTCCTGCCTGCTCTGCCAGGCCACACTGCATTGGAGTCAGCCACCTATGGGTGAAGACTGCTACAGAACAGTGAGCCAAAATAAACCTCTCCCCCTTGACTTTAGGTGTTGGGTATTTTGTCTCAGCAAGACAAAAGTAACTAAGACACCATCCCCGAGGGTGGTGACTGCTTGCTGAAATGCAGTTTACAGCTGTGGAAAGATGTAAAGCAGTAGACGGATCAACACCTCCGCATCCAGTCAACAAGAGACTCAACATGCAGACAGCACTGCTGCTCTAAGCAGCCACCCAGTGCTCCACGGAACGTACTGAGTTAGTGCTTCCACTTCACCGCCTATTTAAAAAACCACAAACAAGTAGGAAAATGCGGCGATGAAATCTCTTGAGGAGTCGCTGCTTCTGCCTGGACCCTGACTCTGTGTTGGGACGCGCAGCGCGCACGCCCCACGCCACTTACCCCGCCGTGCCCAAAGAACTCGCAGTAGCAGCAGTCGCAGTACTTGCCCTCCTTCTGGTTGGTGGAGGTCGAGGTGCTGGAGCTGTGCTCAGAGCAGCTGTCTTCGTCGGCACTCTCGTCCCCATCATCCTGTTGTGGGTCGTACACGCCATTCTCACAGCGGTGCCCTTCACAGTCGGGGTCACTACAAAGCCATACACAGCTGTCAGCAGCTGCCTGCCCAGGGCGCTCAAGCTCCACACAACTCCTGACCGCTCTTCAGAGCAGCCACACGCGGGCGGCGCTAGGTCCACACGATCAGCCACGGGGCCGGCACACACGCACAGTGCTCGGAAAGCATCCCTGAGCAGGTGCACAGGCTCTCATGTCCTCTCTGACTGCAACGTCTGCTCCTGCTACCCCTACTTCTGCACCAAGGAGAAGGTGGATGGTTCCATGTGGGCAAGTTCAAGGGTAATACGAACGGTACACCTATAATCCCAGCACTCAGGAAGCTGAGGCAGGAAAACTGCCCTAAGTTCAAGGCCAGTCTCATAGGAAGCTCAAGGACAGGCTCAACTCAGAAAAACCTGCTGAGAGTGGTTTTGTGCTCCACTATATAGTTTATTCATCTTCTTCAGATACTACACAAATGAGAACAATTTAAAAATAAGGTGCACCCTGATGCTGCCAATGGTCAGAAGTAGTCTTGAACCCCGGGGCTGTGGCTGCCAGGCCTCTGCCTGCTCCTGGGCAGCACTAACAGTGGCCCTAGTGGGCACAGTCCTGAGATGCAGCACTGAGCGCGCTGCCTCGCCCGCCCGCCCCTTGGGCCCTGGGCGCCTCACCTGCAGACGCTGGGCGGGGCGCTGATGGAGCCGTCTGTGGTGGAGGGTGGTGGGGCCACAGGGGCAGGACAGAAGCTCTTGCGTGTGTCTGCAAAGCCGGGAGCCGTGGTTGCAGTTTTGGGGAATGTCGGGGCTGCAAGATTTGCAAGGTGAGGCGTGGAGGCCGGGGAGAGCGCAGCAGGAGAGAGGGTGGGGAGTGGGGTCGGGCCCGTGGGGCTGTTCCTGGGAGCAGCAGGCGCAGAGTGCCTGTGGTCCTCCTTGTTGATGCCGTGAAAGACGTCACCTGTGCAGAAACACGAGCGACACCAGCATGGCTGAGGGAAACAGACTTTCCCGTTTGCTTTCATCACATTTTCCCCAACTTCTGGTTGTGAAAATGATGTTCAGACCTAGAGAAAGCTGGGAGGTCCAACACTCGCCCTCGCTGCTTTGTCGCGACTAACACCTGACTGCGGGCACAGGCGTGCACACGCTTTGGCCTGTCGTCTGGAGAGGCTGCGCTCAGCCTGAGCCCCGCTCTGCCTCTGAAAACTGGGGTGGCCTGCTGGGCTGTGCTCTCAGCTGCCAGGCAGCCCGCTTCGCACGACCTTCACAGCTCCCTCTAACCTAGCCTCTTCTTTTCTCCTTTCATAAGATGGACAACCTAACAGGCCCGACGCGCGCCAATCTGGATTTACCTTATTTCAGTGGATTTGGGTGAACCGTTCTAGGTTCGAATCCAGGAAGGGTGGGCCTGATCCTTCCTCACCATGCGACAGCAACAGGAAGCACCTGACATCTTTTGTGTGGTGCTGCTGTGCAGCTTCCCCCTGTCCTGTGCCAGTCCTGTGGCGCGGCCTCTGGACAGTGGAAACGCCACGCTTCCTAGCCTCAGTGATTTTCTCTTTCTCTTCTTTCCTTCTGTGATGTTGGGGATGGACCCCAGGAACTCTCAGATGCTAGGCATGCGCTCGCCACTGAGCTACACAGTTACCCTACCAGCCCAAGGGCGGTGTTTTGAACATCCCTTGATTCTGCAGACCTGAAGCAGTGGCTGTGCCGCTGGCTGCAGAGTGGTGACCTTCAGTGAAAAAGAGCTTCTTCGGCCCCAAGACGGCCTGAGCAGCCCCCTGGATTCCCGACTCCCTCTGAGCACCAGAATCTATCCCATTAACATCGCCCCTGCAATGAGCTGGCCTCCGACTATTCTTTCTGATGCTCAGACTGCCCCAACTTTGGCAGGTGAGGGTCCCTCCAGCCACCTCCCCTGTCCTTTGGCATCACTCTGGGTCTCTGACTGCCTCTGCTTTCAGGCCCCTCTCACTGTTAGTACACGGATCAGCGTGAGTAACAGGTTGGCTGACAGGCAGCCTTTGGCTCAGGGTTTTCCTAAAGCAAATTCTGGGAAACCTGCCATGTACTGAGAAAGCAATGGCCTCTTCACACCTGAAAGAGTGAGCGCAGAAACTGGAGGCGAGTGAGCACTGCAGAGCCAGGCACTTGGTGTGACAGCTAAGCTCTGATCGGGAGTACCTGCAGGCACCGACTACGACAGTGACACATAGAAGACAGAAAGGAAGCAAGCCCAGGGGCTCCTGGGGTCCAGGGTAGGGGTCCTTACCTATCGAAGGAGGTCTCTTGGATGACACTTTGAACTGGCTGTTGCTTGACTGCACCGTGGTGGCCGTGCAGGACACAGAGGATGTGGCAGAGGAGGTGGCCATGACAACTTTGTTTGCTTCCATAAAAGCATCTTGGAAATTGTACAAACATTTCTTTTTCGCGGCATTTTTTTTCTCTTTATTATCCAAAGCTGTGGATGCTTCACTGCTTGGTGGAGGTGGAAGAGCTTCAGGTCTTGTTTCTGAGAGCGCTGGCCCTAATAAATCACTCCCTTCAGGGAAGAATGGGAAAATTAGGGCTTCTAAAACAAACACCACCTAGTGAAACCCTGCAGGGCATGCTAAGGACTGAACATAGGGCTGCCACTGAGTCAGGACTCCTCTGGGATGATGCTAGAGAACCAGTCTTTATTCTAAGGGGGAAAATTTATTGAGCATCTACTATGTGCCAATCCCTGTGCTAGGTGCTTCACAAAGTTACTTAATATCTCAAAACTACTTTCTGAGTTTGGTACTATTATTCCCATCCTAAAGATGAAGAAACTGAGGCTCAGAGAGGCTAAGCAACTTGCCCAAGGTCACACAGCTAGCAATCCTTTCCAAGCACAGATCAGGATGTCAAGTCTAGCTTCTGTTCTGAGCACATGCAGGTTGGGGGTAGGGGGCAGGCAGCTACAGCAGCTTGAACCACATGAAGACAGAGGTACCAGCCCCTCCCCAGGTGCCCCTGGCCCTGTGGTGGGAGTTACAGCTGAGCTTCAGTAGCTGAGGGGGTGGGGAGGAAGCAGCTTGTTAGAGGGGAGAGATCCCATTTGGCTCAATATAGAAACCAGTGAGGAATGGAGTCACTTCACTCCAGTGAGCTGAGGCATTGTCCCGTTGCTCTGTGCTCTGGATGGAGGTCCGGCTGGTACCAGAGCCTGAGAACTAACAGCTGGGACCGAGCCCCAGAGAACGGTTCACCATGCTGATAAGTAGCCGGAGCCAGAGCCGGAGCCCAGAGGAGCAGGGCAGAGCCCTGTGTGGCGAGTGTGAAAGCGTGGAGTGGGGGACAGGCCCTAAGGGGCCTTCTGCTGCAGGTGGAGGGCTGGGGGCAGCAGCTGCCCTGCTGCATTTGGGATCCCACAGGAGACTATACCAATCTACTTGGCTCAGATAATTTTAAAACCTTAAGAAAGTTTTAACAAATTCCTTACCAGAAATTGTATCTGGCAAGAAAGTGCCAGGATTCCAGTTCTTATCATTCATCACTTCTGATCCCCAAAGACTTATAAATTTAGAACTATTCCACTCTGGAGTATTCCCAAAACAGCTCGGATAAATATGGTCTTGAAGAGATGCATTGAATACCTGATGCTTATTTGTGTGATTCTGAACAGGTGCTGGCGGTAAAGCCTACAAAAAAAAATTTTCTAATCACATATCAAAATTAATATTCCGCTTACCTAAGTAGTGCATCCATAAACAGGTAACTGTGACTGTAACCTTGTGGGGCGTGCCCCCATGAGTTGGTGCCCACTGGGGAGTACCTCTCACAAAGCACCATGTGGCTTGTTTATAAGACCAGACATGCAGGTCAATCTGCAACCAGCGGCGTATTTCGAAAGCAACGGATGCCTTTGGATAACTCAGTAGGCTCTAACACTCCCATCTAGCGACATTTCAAATGTGGCTCAGGTGCCTATGGCCTGTTGTCATCTGACATTTGAGCAAGCACTGCTAGCAAGTCCTCTGGGGATCCTTCCACTGACCTCACACCTGGGCACCCTGCAGCACATCACGCACTAGTGGAATTCCACGGGCAGTTACAAGCTGAGGTCCCTGCCAGCTAGTCTGGGCCTGGGGGGAAAGCCTGTGTGGAAGGCACCAAGGCAAGGTGGTAAGGGTCGACAGGTGGCCAGCAGCATGCACACTTTACCACGAGCTGCACACGCCTGGTGTTCCTGAGCCTCTCCTGCCCTGTGCTGTGCCTGGGCCCAGCCCCGGCACCTGTCATCCTCACGGCCGTGCTGCCTGGCAGCCTGCGTGTGAGCTCCCGCCAGTCGCTTTCCTCACGGCAGCCAAGTGGTATCTACTGAGTGCCACGGCCCTGCTCAGAGCATTCAAATGGGTTTCTGCTGCTTCTAAGACAAAGCTTGACATCCTTCCCATGGCTTCACGAGACCCTGAGGGACTGAGCTGGCCTCCCTGATCCTTGACACACAGGCCTTCCCAGCCCTGGTCTTCAAAGCCTCAAGTGCTTCTCCATCGTGACCTACTTATGCTGTGTCCATGCTCTTTTTGTTGGGTCTTCCCCCCACTCACTCACACTGGCCTCAGCCCAGATGTCACTGTCTCAGCTGCCACCCCACCTCTGCTCCCACAACTGAGGACTTACAGTCAGGGCCAAGGCAAGCCCTACTAAGCCCACTGGGACCCCGGATCTTCCGTCCTCACTGACCACACTTAAATGCAAGGCATCTGCAGCCTACTGGTTCATGGCTGGCTCCCCAAACCACGGATGCTTTCCAAGGGGATGGGACATCTAGCTCCTGGCCCTGCTGACCATCCCTGGTCAGCGTGAGGCAGTTTTTCCCTGGCAGGACTTAGGCACTGCTGAACAGGCAAATGCCCAGTAAGTTCTTTGCTACAGGTTTGCTGTTGGGAAGGATTCGTGGCGACCCTGTGGCCTGAGACGAGAATGAGCAGGGAAGCCTGGAAGTGGCGTAGTCCCAATTGCAAGGGGTGGCTCAGGTGACTCCGAAGGGGCTGCATGGGGCAAGCGAAGGAAGGGAAGGGGACAGAGGCTAGGAATGGTCCATGTACGTGGATGGCAGGGCCACGCCTGACAGGCTTCAGGATGGTGGGGCAGCGTCACATCAGAAGTAACTGTGCAACTTCGGAAGGGGCAAGGGAGCCACAGGAGGTCTCAGGCAGCAGGGGAGCTGATCTGCTTAGATCTTTAAGAGAAAGATGAATCTATGACAATATGACAGATGAAAAGAAAGGGGAGAAGGAGGCTGAAGGAGTTAGTTATGGGACAAGAAATAAGGAAGTGATGGTGAAGAAGGGGAAGATGGTGAGGAAAGGAGGGACTCTGGAGTTGCCAGACAGAGCAGGGACTGAACATCCAGTTCAGGGACTACAGAGGGCATGGTCAGTGAGAGCTGATTTGAACTTGAGTCCCACACCTCTCAGTCTCCCTCTGACTAGCTGTGTGACCTTAGGCAAATCACTCACTCTTTTTGTGCTTTAGTTTTCTCATCTGTAACCTGGCAACACCTACCTCCAGGGTTCTGTTAAGATTCAGCACCAGCCTGGCCTGTGGGAAGCAGGCAGTGAGTGCAAAGGTGGGGAACTATCATTTTCTAAGACTATGGTCTCTGGACACAAACCAACGGACTGAGCCAGCCCTCCCACTCCCCCAGTCTCTCCTCATACACAGCTGTGCACTGTGGTGCGGGGCTCATCTCTGGGAAGGTTGTCTGGCCATGTGGGCTCCACCACACTTAGCTCTAACGTGCTCTTGCTTTCTCTTCCAAACTCTGCACCCACTCTCTTGCATGCTTCCAGCAGAGAGGAAGTGGGCAGGAACTCCCCTCAGGCCCCTGGCAAAGCTCAGTGTATCCCCTGACCTTCAGGGACTCGCGGTGGTGGACAGGGCAGGAGCTGGAGCAGGATGCTCAGAACTTAACAGTGGGAACACAGAGGCCCTCGGGATGACAAGGCCTGAACTAACTGTTCTAAAGCAGGTGAGCTCTAGGGAGCAGAGCAAAGAAAACCATTTCAACAGACATTAGGCTCTACACAGTGGAAAGCTGCATGCTGCTTTGCAGGGAGTAACTGATGTAAAGTAACAGTCTTGGGGGCCTTTTGCCCAGTTTAAGCCAGCCTGCTTTTCTGCACTCTTGACTCTGGAGAAGTGGCCCACCTTGCTGCCCTGGCACGTTAAGACCAGGGTGGCAGCAGCGACCTGAGCATGTCCCGAGTCTCTCCTCATACACAGCCATGCGCCATCAGCGTTCACCTCTTGGAAGGCACTCTAGCCACGGGGGCTCCACCACACTCAGCCCTAATGTGCTCCTGCTTTCTCTTCAAAACTCTGTTCCAGTCTCCTACTCTGCAAAGCCATCCCAAGGCTTTGCAGTCTCCCTCTCCAGGGATACTTTTCTGTCTGCACCCTCAAGTTAAATTAGGTACGACACAGTATTCTGATGTGTTATTTTCATGACATTTTTGTCTCCTTTTTAGACTGCAAACTCTGAAACCATGGACCAGAATTAAATGATTTTGTTTTTCCTAGAGCATAGCACAAGGCCTGGCACATACTGGGTGTTCAATAAATAAATGTTTGTTTAGAGGAATAAAGTACCAACTTTAAAGGAATAAGTTAACACTTCAGAAGCCCACCTCCTCAAAAAGAAGACCCAGTTGTAGAGACTGCAGGCAGGGCGTGGGGATCAACAAGTTGTGTGGTTTCACTGGTTTGGTTCAAGATGCCTACTGAGCTCAGCCACTCCAGTTTCCTTCAGAATAAAATGCCACCTGGCAACTAGATCATTTTGGGCCACACATCCCCAAGCACCAGTGAGTCCACGGTAAGGTCCAGGATGCTGGGCAACAGACTGAACTAGAACACTGGTTTCACTGCTTATACAAGTCCACAAATCTTCTATCACTCAAAATTTCTCAACTGCTCTCCGTTTCAGACAAAAGAAGTAATTCATAGGAAGGACATTTCTGCTGTAAGTGAAAGCCCTGACACAAATGTCAACACTAATGAACGCTTCTGCAAGCACGCTCTGGTCTGAGTGGGTTCAGCACGACCTCCCTACTGACCCCAACCACCATACCAGGCTGGACACCAGGGGCATGGGAGCAAAACATGACAGGCAAAGACGGCGCAGGCAGGGGTAGAGAAATTGATCCACATATCCCAGGGAACGAGAGTTCAGATGAGCAGTTCTATTCTGTATTTCTGCCTAAAAGAGGCTTTTCAGTGTTGCTCTCAAAGATGTAAACAGGCAAAGGGTCACTTTGCTAGTTCTCAGGCCAGAAGAGCTGAATACTACCTCTAAAATAAAGCACAGATCAAGGATTGTATGATTTCCATGTCATGATCTATTTAGGTCCCAGTTTTCCTCACAGCAGTGCCATCCTATTCACACTGCCCACCTGAGCATACACCTGTGCCATGTTTTAACTACTTCTGTTATGGCTTCTATCTAGATGCCCCCCAAAGCCTCATGTGGCTATAGGTGAGGACTTTTGGCGCTGCTGGATTAGGGTGTATGAATGTGTGGACTATGGGTGTGATACTAGGATTAACCCTGGGTATGGGTGGCACCAATCAATGGGTTTGTGGCCTGGATGGAACATAAAGGGACAGAAAGAAGGCACACTGCTGGTGATGCTTTGGCTGCTTCTATTGCTGCTTGCTGCCTCCTGTCTGCCCTGACATGAACTGTTTCTCCTTTGCAATGTCCTTCCTGCCATGCCACCCCGCCTTGATGCCAGCTAACTATGGACTGAAATATCTACAAACTGTGAGCTAAATAAACTTTTCCTGGTGGGTATTACGTATTTTGTCCCAGCAACAAAAAAATACAATTTTCAACACGACTGCAGTGGTTGTGCACACGTCTTGGGGTGAACTTGGACAGATGCACATCCCAGACCACAGATCTAAGAAGGCACTGAGATTGTCTGGCCCACCTCCTACTCCTAACTCTAAGGCTCCACCAATGCACTGAACTCACAAGACCCAGAACCTAGGGACCATTCTCAGTTTCCCCTACATTCCCAGTGGACAATTCAAGACATCTTTCCCCTTCATACTATCCCATGTCTTGTTTAGTATAATTGTGTTGGATGAAAAGACAAGATTTAAAGTTGGAAGCCTTGGGTTCTGATACAGATCTTGGTCCTGCAGTATGGTAACCTAGCAGCTCCAGGCCAGGAAGAAATCTGCCCGAGAAAGGGCAGGTGGAGTGTGGGGAGCAGATGCACCTCCTACCCAGCTCACTTCCACCCTGGGCCAAGGCTCAGTCTGATACCACAGAGGCTACAGAACTCTGCACCCGCACACACACTCAGTGATAAACTGTGAGGACAAGGACAAAGGCCATACGGTAGTAAAAGCTAGTGAGAGACACTGGAGGAGGTGAAGGGAAGGGAGGCTATCCAAGCGTACACATGACACGTCAGTAACTGAGTGATGCGGGGACTGAGACTTGCCCCAAGGGAGGCAACTGGATTCTCAAGAGGAGGGTCAGTACCACACTGCACCTGCTCCGGAAGACTAAAATCGTCTCTTAAAGCAGGTACCCTAGCCAGGGCCTGGGGGGATTGCAAACTCAACTGCACAGGTGTGACTTCATGGTAAAAACCTACCTGTATCAAGAAAAATGCATCCTTGAGTGGTATCAGTGGGAACAGTAAAAAGAGACTTAGATCCTCAAGGTTTCATTCAAACACAGAATGACTTTAGTCAGGTATGGTGTTAAATGCCTATAATCCTAGCACTCGGAGACAGGGGGATCACAAATTTGGGGCCAGTCTGGACAACTTAATAAGATCATGTCTCAAAATAACGAAGTACAAAGACCCTGGGCTCAATCCCCAGTGAATACACACATTAACTATGTTAAATGCTCAAGGAAAAGATGAAATAAAAAGAAGTAAGCAGGGCTGGAGGTATTGCTCTGTGGTGGCATGCCTGCCTAGCACTCATGAGGCCCAGGGATAATCTCCAATAATGGGAAAATTTTTTTAAAAAATCAAGGAACAAAGGAATATAAAAAGTTGCTGAGCAGATTTGAAAACATAAATTAAATCTTAGAAATAAGAATTACACTTGTAATCAGCATTCAGTGGCAGATATGGTACCATTAGAAAATCACTGACCTGGAAGACTGATCCAAAAAGAAAGCTCTCAGAAGCAAGGGTGAGAGATAAAGAGCCGACAAACCAAAGGCACTTCAGGTACAAGAACACAGGAGATCTAAAGGAAATCCAATTAGAGGTTCTGAGAGCCACAAGGGGACCATCTGGAGAATATGGAGACAGACACAAGTGAAAGTGACCAGAAAGGGAATCCAAACTGATTAACATGCTGAGCGCTAGCACATCAGAACGGATGGGTCGTGTGAGCAGAGGAGAGAAATCCTGACAGTGTAAGTCCTGCAAGAGACGTGAAGAGTGCCCGTGACGGGCTCAGAGGCAGAGTGGACACAGCCAAGGAAAGAGCCAGTGAGCTGCAAAATACACCAACAGAATCTTCTCACACAGAAAGAAATACACAGAAAACAACAATTACAAAAGCAAAACGAAGACAAAACAGTCCCAAAACAAAAACTCACTACAGTCAAACGTCCAAGAACAATAACAGGAGGCAATAAGAATGCCCGAAGGAATGAGTGAAGAAATACTTGAAGCAGTAATAGCCAAAAACTCTCCAAAGTTAACAACAGACACCAGAGATCCAAAAAGTTCAGAGGGTACAGTAGACTAGATCCCCCCAAACTACATAAACACAGGCATGTGGGATGAAGACTAGGAAAACTTGAGACAAAAGACAAACTGAAAAGCAGCCAGAGGTAGGTGCAGCAAAAGGATCTTTAGAAGAACAAGGAAAAGAATTACAAAGGGCATCTGTCAGAAGCTACGCAGGCAAGGGAAGAGGAGAGTTAAATACATACTTAAAGTGCTCAAAGAAAAATAACCACCAACCTAAAATTGTGCACCCAGTGAAATAATCCTTCAAAAAGTGAAAGAGAAACAAAGACTTCAGACAAAACTGAGGGGACTCACTGTCAGCACTCCAGTCCTGCAAGAAATGTTAAAAGATCTGCAGGCAGATGGAAAGTAATGTAGGTCAGACACTTGGATTTACATACAGAAAGGAAGAGTAGCAGAAAGGAATAAAGGTAAGACAAAACCTTCCGCTTATCAATAAATGTCCTAAGAGATAATGGTTTAAAGTGCTAACAGTCACATCCTTGAGTGATCAAGTCATGGATGAGGACAGTAGTGACAGAAAGGGTAAGAGGAGGGACAGGAACTTCACTAAAACCATCTGTACTCTGCAAGATGCTCAACAGGGTTATCTGAAGGGGGCTTAGAGGTAAGTGTAGCTGGGTGCAGTAGCCTACACCTACAATCATAGCTACTCTGGGGGCTGAGGAAGGAGGATTACAAATTTGAGGCCAGCTTCGGCAACTTAGCAAGACCCTGTCTCAAAAAATAAAAACAGTTGGGGATGCAGCTCAATGTTAGAGCACTCTTGGGTTCAATACTCGGCTTTGGACCAAAAATAAAATAAAAGTATAATGTAAACGCTAGGATAACTGCCAAAAACAATTTTAAAGATAAGAACAATTGATGTACTGAAGAGGAGATAAAACGGAATCACAAAACACTCAAAAAAGAAGAGAAGCCAGGCATGGTGGCTCACGCCTGTAATCCCAGCACTCAGGAGGCTGAGAGGCAGATTGTTGTGAGTTCGAAACTTCTGAAACCAGGAGCCAAAATAACCCCTGCCTCCTTTAAACTGGAGGTGTCAGGTAACGCTACAGAAAGAGAACACCACAAACAAATGTATGCCAACACACTGGATAAAGCAGAGAAAAAGCCCTAAAAAAAAAATGCCAAATAAGACCAAATCATGACAACACAGAAAAATCTGAATACGGTCTCACTGTATACTTAGTAAGCACATTAACTCAGACATCCAAAACCTCCCCAGACATGGTGGCTTCTTGGGTGAATCCTGTCAAATATTTAAAAAACAGTCCTTATCAAACTGCCAAAAAACTGAAGCTGGAGAAAGAAATTACAAGATTTCTTGCAGATTAACATGAATGCTGAGTGATTCTGATGGTAACTATCAGAAGACCTGAACGCTGCAAGGTATGTGGACAGTAAAGAGTACACTCATGGGTTTCAAGACATGAAGTGAACTCTACTGAGAACTGGCCTGGAGGCCAGGTCTGGTGAAGAATTTGTCTGATTTTGCTAATGCCCTAAGACTGCAGGAGGCTGAGTTTAGAGGGAATGGTGGAGCTGGTAAGAGGAAATCTCAAGACAGTATAACACTCTGGCTGTTGCATGGTGTTAGTGGCTGCTTTTAGTCAGATTTACAATGAGAACCAGGAGAAAAAGCATTCTCAAAAGATCTGAAAAACTTGCAATTTGCCCAAAAAGGAAGCAAGTGTAAAGCTGGAGCCCAAAATCAAGTGTAGTAGCTGAAGAAACTGAGGCCAAAGTGCTATGCACCAGGCCAACAGGATAGATACCCTGAGGACAGCTCGGGAACTGGCCAGATCCCACCCGCTGCCAGGGCAAGAGTAGAAACCCACAAACTCCTTGGAGGCTTTGCTTTCATAAAAAAGCACCAGGAGCACTACTCACACATTGCCTTTTTTTTTTTTCTTTCTGCAACTACTTTGAACTTTTAAATAACTTAAACTTCAACATATAAATTAAATGTATTGCTGGTAAAAAAAAATCTGAAAACAGAGTAAGTGTTCCAGCTATTTTAACTTTAAGAAAATTAATTTTCTCCTCCCTCCCTCCCTCTCTTCTCCGACACCGGGAATTGAATCTAGAGCCTTCACACTACTACATCTCCAGTCCTTTTGTTTTATTTTGAGGCAAGGGCTCCTTAAATTACTAAATTGCCTGGGTTGGCCTCTCACTTGCAATCCTCCTGCCTTGGTGTCTCTAGTGGCTGCAGCTCCAAGTGTGTACCACCATGCCTAGTATAAGACAATTTTTCATAGTACTCATCCAAAACTTTTTTGGGTACTAAATATTTATACACAGTGGCCTAAGTATGAATTACAAGAAAAATTAAAACTACTATGACATGAAGTCTTAAAGGCAACAACTGTGAATTTCCCAGTACAGAAACTCCCAAAAGCCCCAGTGCTGCAGAAAGGGACGCAGACACAGAGGCAGAAAAAAGAGCCTCCATGGGCACAACTGCCCCATACTCAGCATCTACCCTTCTCCCTCAAGGCGATGCTGGCAACAGCACACAGTGGCCTCCTGGCACTTCTAAGAATCTGTCACA